>JAFBJT010003713.1:9353-28546 GCA_016785325.1 Chascanopsetta lugubris | reverse complement strand
TCCTGCTCTTCAGTCGCCTCAGTTCTCTCTTCACCTGGTCTGATGTTGGGGGGGGGGGGGGGGGGGGGGGTGGGGGTGGGAAAAACAGCTGGGGATCGGGGGCTGTAGGGGTTGGAAGTGTAGGGGGGAGGTGCGAGGTGATGTGAAGACTGTAGGGTAGAGGGAGGTGGAGGTGAAGATGGTCGGGGGATGGCGGTTGTGGCAGTTGGAGTAGAGATGTGTGAAGAGTGGCGAGGAGGAGTGGAGGGGGAGAGGGGCCCTGATCAAATCTATTGAAATACTCAGGCCCATTGCTGGTCCCCCACTAATGTGGCTCTGGCTCCTCTCTCTCCATGACCTGTGATGTTCTTCAGGCCTCTCCACACGTCTCGTGTCTTGCTCTACCCCAGCTGCTCCTTCACCCAAAATCCAACCCTAACACTCTAAACCTAACCCAACACCCTAAACTTAGCCCTAATACGCTAACACCTTAAACCTAACCCTAACACTATCCACCATATGAAGACCTGACTTGGTGCAATCCAAGTCCAACAAATTGTGTCTCTATCTGGTGTTGAGATTATTGAGTTAGGACCGCCTTCAGTATGGTGTGGCTATTCTGCAGCATCCGTAGTGTATCTACTCTTCTTCAGTGCTAAACCGAAGCAATTAATTTGTCACAGGGATACCAAAGCAATTATCATACATCATCTCACGCTCCCTAATTAGTGGTAAATCTCATTTCCACCATAATGGACATGTAAGAGTGTGGAAGCCAAAGAGACTTCTCTGATAAGGGTTATGTTTGTAGGACAGTGGTTGTGGAGGAATTGCTCAATTTGTCAAATGGCAATTCCTAAAAAGTCCCTGGTTAAAAATAGATTCCTTATGATCCTCATTCCAGGGTCCAGGCCTCGCCTGATTGGCTGTGCTAATTACCCAGCAGCCTCATGGGGGGTTTGTTATCCCTGCAGTTGCCATTGGCTGTGGCAGGACTTGGACCGAGGTGGTTGGTTGGGGGTCAGGGGGTCTCTGTTGACATGTGGGCCTGCTTTCAGCCAAGTGACTGCTGACCCGTGCATTGTATCACATTGCACCCATTTAAAGAGGTCAGGACTCTGGTGCCTCTTGCCCAACCCGACCTTTGACCCTGTGTGGACACTTGCTCGGTTTTTTATCCCCAACAATAGGGGGCATTCAGAGCGGGGGCAACCTGTAGAACATCTGTTTCCGTGGTGTGGAGCAGACCCATAGATCAGCAGTGAGGGAGGGAGTTGGCAGTAGGTGCTGTGTTATCAGAGACATAAATCTTTACCTGAGAGGGCTGATGGGAAAACAGAGCAGAGAGCGTCAGGTCTGAGGTTTGAATGTGTACTTGAATGTGATTTATCTCCAACACTGCACATATAAATTATTCACATTCTGCCTTTTAAAAGTCTCTAAATTAAAAATGAATGGCAGAAATATAAAACTCATATGGATCGGCATCTGTTGTTACATTAATCTACACCAGTTATTCTCAACTGGTAGGTCATGGATCGTTTTCAGTGGGTCTTTGGGCCTTGGACTGAGAAAGAAAAGTTAATCATAAATATACTATGCTTTTATTTTGAAGGGGATTTTTTAATGCATTGGAGTGTCGTCTATTCACACTCCTTAAGGGAGCAATGTGTACGATTTTGGTCCTTTTTGTCACTTCTAAAAATATTACAAAACAATTACATGTTGTCATTTTCATGTCATTTTCTCATCTTTAAGGGGTGATGGTGGGTCTCGATCTACACAGTGTCCGCACATGTCCGACCTCACGCAGAATGTTCACACTTCTTATTTGATCTGGTTTCAGTGAAGTTAGATCAAGAAGAGAACATTACAGGCTGTGTGGTGTTACAGTATAGTGTGTGTGTGTGTGTGTGTGTGTGTGTGTGTGTGTGTGTGTGTGTGTGTGTGTGTGTGTGTGTGTGTGTGTGTGCGTGTGTCAGAGTCTGAGTGTATCTGTGTTTGCGTGTGTGTGTGTCAGGGAATGGGAGTGTCAACGTATCGGTTCTTCTCCCCAAGCTATAGATCTTTGTACTTTTCCATTAGTTAAAACGTAATTGTAGGTTTCTCATGTATATGAAGATGGTATCGTTCATTGATTTACTGCTCAACATTGTACCATCAAGATGTGGCTGATGATATTGTGCATATTTCAGTTCAAGAGATTAAAGCCAATGATGAATAGATCCTACCGACACATTTAGTGAACATGATATAAATCAGTCAGTCCATCAGACTTGTATTTGACTATTTGTATTGTTTATACACCAAAGTCCATTATCATACAAAGACTGTAATATGAAGATTAAAGGACTCTATGACTTACATCAGGGGTGCCCCAGTGCTGTAAACCAGTGATCCTCAGCTGGTGTGTTGCAAGACTGTAACTGGGAAAAATAAGTTTTTGAAATCAAAAATCCTGCGCTGCTTATGTCCATAAGATGCACTGTTTGGTTTTTGATTAGAATGCAGCTAATTGAGTGTAAAAGGGAATGTTTCCCTCTCTAGAATCGCCACCTGCGGGTCGTTTTTGATAATCATTTTGTAGTTGAAAATTTAGGTTGTTGGGTCGCGTACACAATTCCACTGGACTCTTTGATTCATGAAATTGTCTGATAATTGTTTTTAATATTTTTGAAATAGAAAACACTTAATTTGATCATTGCTGATGTACAATCGGTTTTCTTTATGATAATAAAGAAAAGGAAGACTAATGTAAACATGTCACTGTCAGTGTCTCATCTTCTTCCAATCATCACTGCAGAGATTAAATGTTTTCTCTTTTCTTTATTATGTTTTCATAAACAACATGTGTTGGTATGTGAAGAGTATGTCTTGCACCGATTGCAAGTGATTTATGATAATGACTTTTTTTGTTATGATTAGAATTTCTTATTATGTAAAACTATCATGAGCATATTATTGATTATATTTAGCATTTAACTGCATATCCAAGATGCATCATTAATCCCTGAATGCAGTATGTTTTCATTGTTCCAGTTAATATTGTGCATTCACCGAGCGATGACCACCTAAACTCTGTCATATGTTTGTCCAGCTTTACCAGATCTGCCCTCCATGCACCATTCCACAATTGTTCTGTTGTTTGAAGTGAAGTAATTATTATTTTTTTATTGTGTCTGATTTCAGTCAATCTTTGCCATTTATCTTTCGAAGGGTTCCATTTACAAAATAATTATATTCTGATATTTCTACGAATGTATAACTTGTGGCCTACTTTTTACCTCACCCTAAAATGAGCCCTTGAATATATATTTACTATATCGGGAGTCCTCTCTATGGGGGCCGCCATGTTTTCACAATGGCTCAGAGTGGACGTACTTGACAACTTTTGAACTGAGGGCTACCATTGGATCTCCTGCATGTTCAAAAGGGAGGGGTGAGGTGATATACAACATACAACTTCACCACTAGATGTCACCAAATCTTACACACTGCGCCTTTTAAAAAAATGTCTGCACTGTGCATTTTAGGAGTGACATCTATGAATTTGCACTTTAAATGTAGAGTTACTGATGTTTCATCTAATCCAGATGTCTCTGCCTAAGTACTAGTAGTTGCAGAGCTCCCGTGCACAAATCTTAGGCCTTGTCATACTATTTTAACAGATGTTATATATATATATTGGTTGGTGATGCAGTGGAACAGTGGTATGTATGAGTGTAGTCACAAATTGCATCTCTTTAAGTTTCTTCAGATTCGATGATTTGACTGGACCTGTTCAACCTGTGTCGACTTTTATAATGTTAAAGAAATACATGGTCTGCAGGCAGAAGGCATTATTATTATCACACCCCCCCCACCCCCCAATAAAAACTCTCGGCCGCAGATGCATGTTTTCACAATGCTGATGCTGTGCCATGCAGATCCAGTAACACATGTGAGCTGCTCTGAGTCTGCTCATCTCGTGACAGACTCCTACCACCTCAGGCGCTGCAATGTTGGCAAGCCACAACAAGAAGTGATGAGCCACCCGAACTTTAAGAAAAGTGCTGACACGCATATTTTTCTGTGCTTTAATTTGTCAAGACGAAACCGAGCTACTCGCCATCTATGGGAAATTTGGTGGATTTTGATATTTGTTGAAATGTTTTTTGTTTGTTTGTTTTGAGCTTCTTGAAACTCTCTAACACTTTCATTTATGTATTGACAATTAGCCCAAATGAAAGAAAGGACGTATGAAGTATGTTGGGATATTATTATATCTAATGGTGACCCTCACATCACCCATCCCTTCAAAGCATATGGGGGGACCTATGGTAGCCTTCAGTTATTAAAATTCAAAAGTTGTTTGGTTTGTCCGTTCTGGACCTCAGTAAAACCATGGCTGAGGATACGATCTCAATTTAGGTCAATGAAAACAGTTGAAGTCCATGCATTAAGCAATTGTACAGTGAGAAAGATTGAATAGAATAGAACTGTATTCATCCACATTGGGGCAATTGTGGAGTCTTAGCTAAGAAAACAACAGGGACAAAGTAAGACTGTTATTGATGGTACTAGTAATAATAATAAAATAATAATAATAATAATAACAATAATATTAAAAACAACAACAATAATAATAATTATAATAATGTTACGTATATATATATATATAAACATGTACATCAATAAACACTATTTATTATGTATTTTTTCAAACAATTTCGAATGATAGATCATTTTACATTATTTATATAGATTCTACCTTTAATCAAACATACAAAAATGGACAGCCATCATACATACACATATATATATATATATATATATGTTTGTATGTATGTATGTATGGGTAGAAGTTGTTAAATTATAAGCTCAAATTCATTACATAAAATTGTATTTAATTATGTCACTCTGTTAATAAATTCTATTTTATTTGTTTTATTTCATTGTTACCTTAAAATAGTGGAGCTTGTGTTTGATGTTTCTGACCCAGTCTTCTGGTTAAGCTCGGTATTCTCGGTTGTATTCACCGAGGCCTCGCTGAGTGTGCATGCAGCATTCCACCAAACATGCTGCTTTATTCACAGTGATACAGTCATGTGCTTTCACACCTAGGAGTCACACAGTAGATAAACTGTGCACAGACACTTAATTCCAAGCAGATGTGTCAAGGCGTGTCATTGATTATTGATTCCTTGCATGTCTGGAGCAACCACGTGAACTTACTACACTGTGTCTCAACCAATATCTGAACTTGTGGATGACAGCATCCATTTCAAGGTTAAACTGGGAAGCTGGGTGTTGTCCTGAGTGCACGTCAACAAGAGGTAAATATCCTTAAGAGAGAAAGACAGTTGAAATTGGCATCAGTTTATCACTATGGTCAGTTCCATGTCTTTTTACTTATTTGGCCTCTCTTGTTTATCACTGGTTACCTTGGGCCATCTCAGCATTATGGCTGCTCTGCAGTGATTACTGCTTAATATACTGCAAAATAACTGTCCTCATATCTGATTATTTATTAATCTATTATTTATTCAAGTTACAAACATTATATAATGCATTTCCGTACATGTTACACCTGTAAACACACTAAATATATTGCTACACATAAAAAGTCACATGTGTAATTCTCTAGACTTCATGGGCAATGTCTGCTTATATTTTTGAACAATCATATGCCTTTAAGCTCTTGCGTGCTACATTTGGCCCTCGGGCCACAAGTTTGACACATGTGCTCTAAATTCTACCTTATTAGTGTAGCCTCTGGTTCTCCAAGTCCAAATGTTTTCTCCCGTATGTTCATTTACTTGTAGAAATGACAAGTTCTGTTGTTTATGAAACAAGCAATACTTTGCATTTCTGCACTTAGAGGTTTCCTTGGGGCCACAGAAAAGACCATGGAACTGTGAAGCTCTTAGAACAGTTCTAAGACAACGTGCTGGTCTAATCTTCCATGTGTCCATAAGGGTGGAGCTTTGTTCTTTGGTACTTGGTGGAGACGAGCACAACATACCTAATATCAGGGGTTCTCAAACTTTTGAACGCATGGGTGGAAAAGGGGATCAATCCACTTTTCCCAGGTATGTCAGTAAAATGGTTTTAGGAGATGTAACAATGATCATGACGGAAAATTGAAACCTCCAGGTTCAGACATACCCATCCTCCACAGTCAATCTCAGAACATAAGAAAAGTTGTACAGAGCAACAACCCTGAGCCTAATTCTTACTACCTTTGTTTTGAATCCTTGGGAAAACACAATCTGTTTTCTTGGTTTTATCCACTTTCTAGAGAGGATACTTGTTGAGGATAGGCTAATTGTTGAGGTCAGTAGCTTGCTGCGTGCAGTGTGATAGTGGGCTAACAGGATTTGGGAAAGTAAAACAATATGTTGCAACAGTGCAGGGCATGAACTCCTTTGTTTAGTGTATGACTGTATCCAATCAGAGTGTAGCATGAGGCTTTCTTTGAGCCTTATTCCCTCATTTTCTAAGAAGTTATTGATGATATGCATGTGCTAACCCAAATGTTACTTTTATTTATTTAACCAGGAGAAATTCCAACAAGATTAAGAACTTCTTTTTCAAGGAAGTCTATATTTATTTATTTATTTATGCAACTGACCGGAAGAAATCCCAATGAGATTAAGAACCTATCTTTCAAGGGAGTCCTGGCCAAGATAGGCAGCATGCTGCAAAGACAAGACATAACAAATAATGAAACATTTTGGTGATTATAAATTCATGAAAATGTCAGTGTGTAGTATTATAAGTGACAAAAATGACCAAAATCTTACACACTCGACTTTTAAATGCACTTAAACACAAACAAAAGATAACTCAAATTACAATAAAATAAGAATTCATATACAAAAGATTTTCAATAATCTAAAATTGACAAACAAGTCATAAAAGATAAGCCGCTTTATTTATTTAAAAGAAAAACACAACTTGTGTCTAAAATAAAAACCCAAAAGCATTTTAGGGAGTCATCAATCAAGACTCAGGTATTTGTAAATGTGAACCACCTCCATTTCATTTCCCTGCAGTGTAAAAACTGAAGGACTTGTTTGTGGCCATGTTCTGGACTTGGGAAAACATTAGTTTAGTTTTGTCTGCATTGACAACAAATGTTAAAAGATGTAAGTGCTGGACGGCAACAAAGGCTGTCTACAAGGGTTCAATAGCTTGAACAAGAGTTCAGTAAATAACTGTGTCATCAGCATACAAATGCAATTTAGCATTTGACACATTTAGACTCAGATAATTGATAGAAAAACTGAATCAGAGGGGACCTAAAACAGAACATGTGGCACCTCATCCCTGAAAATACAAACACAATGACTGTGAAAATGGCCGTATAGTACATCCTTAAATGTCGACAACAGGCCAAAACACGTTCTGGATACCATCTTGTAGCAGTGACGTTGGGACAGTGTGATTTTAAACACGTCTCTGTCGACTCGGGCCCTCTCCGGTCCCCTGCCTCTGAGTTATAAGGTAAAGAACAGAGAGGAATGGGTGGGTTGGTGGAGGTGATAGCGAGGGGATGTGGGGGCCACTGTGAAAAGGCGAAGTCGGGGGTGGATGCTAATCTCGATCTGATAATGCTCATGTACCGTGCAACTGTGCATAGAAAGGTAAAACACGATGCCAAAGAACTCCACTCCCTTTTTTCTGTGTCTGGTTTTCATTGCCTTTCCCTCATATGCTACGCTTCACTGACACAGAGAGTATAGTCGTACACGAACACACCCAGAGGAGAGAACCGTGGTGCATTGTCACGTTTTATTGCCGATGCAGAGAAACTGCAGACTCAGCGAAAAGCTTATGTTACTGGTCGACGAACACAAGCCTTTTTTCTGTCTCTGGCTCTTTTCTCTGGGTTCAGACGCTCCGGGATTGTGTTTCTGTGTCTTAAGGCAAATATGTCTGCGCAAAACCAATCTTTCATTGTGTGGCGCTAAATGTCACAATCATGCAAGAACATGATACACATTGTACTCGGGAGAGCGGGAACACAGGGGTTTTGTGAGACAAAGGTTTTCTTTTTTCCTCCGTGTTGCTGTTTTGTTTTGGCAGACACATTGACAGATTTATGAAAACTGATTCAGTGCAGAGCATTGAAACTCGGAGACATCACGCTTCATGATTGATGTGTGATGAGATGTTACCAAGAGGTATAGGTAACATAAGGACATAGGATGCACTAATACTGCCTATTTACATGCCATCGGTGTAGTTCATTTGATATCATAGGAGCACTCCCCATATGGAGGACCCCCTCTTGCTGTAAATAGACATGAAATGGCTCATTTCAGGGTTATGTAAGAAGCAAGTCATTGCTAAAAATCTCTGTATATAATAGTTTTGTAATTCTATTTCTACAGATAGAAGTGACAACAATTTACCAAAATTGTATACGCTGTACCTTTAAAATGACAAACAAACAATATCTTGGTTTGTATTCAAAAGCTGCAGTATGTAAGATTTCAGTAATCTTTTGCACTTCTATTGGTAGGAAAAATATTAAAAAGCAATTCAATACTGACTTTTGTTCCCATTACCATTAAATTGTTATGACCAGTTCGGTGATTGGACCCAAAATGCAGACACAAGAAGATTTTGTATTGTAAAGAGAGTGTAGGCAGGCTGGGGGGCTGGGCAGAAGGGTCTGGCAGAGGGATGGATGAACAGAACAGGAACCGGAGCTGGTGGTGGGGAATACGAGCAGGGTCGCTAAAGCCGGTAACGAGGCAGGCAGGGTCTTGGATTCAGGTGGAGGGTCTGAGGCACAGAGACAAGACATAAGTACATGACTAGAAAGCAGCATCCAAAATCACAAAGATCTCCCTGAGGGATAACCTAGATGTCAATATCAGGGCGTAGGCTGAATAATGATCTGGCGGCGTCTGGACGTCAGGACTGCGGCAGCTTGATTGGGAGATCAGTATCAAGTGAGCACAATCAGTAGTAGATGGGCAGGCAGGGAAGGAGGGAACCCAGAGTCCACGCCCAGCAACACAGAACCAAACATGACACTCTAGGAAGGGAAAACAACAGGAAACACAAGGAAAGAGGGAGGCAAAGACCAAACCCTAACATAAATGAGCCCAGAAATGTACAGTGTATTTACATGAGGAGCGGGGCTCTCTACGGGGACGGCCATGTTTTTACAGTAGTCCAGAGTGGACATACTAACATCTTTTGAGTTTTAACAACAACTGAAGTCTACCATAGGTTCTCCTGCATGCTCAGAAGGACGAGGGCAAGGTGATGGATGCATTTTGCAACTTCACCACTGATGTCACCAAATCTTACACATTGCACCTTTAATTGGCTCATCTAAGGGTAAATATATACCCTAGGTGATTGTAAACTCGTAAAAATGTCACTCTGTAATTGTGTAGTTGTCGTTTATCAACCAAAAGAAGTGACAACAATATTAAGCACTGCACCTTTAAGGTCAGTTTATAAAGTTATGACTCAGCAGAAATGGGTTGTAAAAGACCCAACAGCTTTTGCACACAGTCTGATTCTACTGTTGTGTTTTATGGATTTAAGTGACGGTCACAATGGGGATCCAGTGAGGGTCTGATGGATGTATAGAACACATGAAATGAATCCATATACAACATGCAGTTAACCCCTAACTGGTTTCCCAATGAGAATCAGTGTTGAGCTTAATGTAGCACAACCACAACCATTAGCATCAGTACATGTGTGGATGGATGGAAAGAAAAATATGGAACATACAAACATTCTCAGTAACAGTGCAACAAATGAACCTTTATGTTGTTTCATTTATGAAGTGCAGGGTCGTGTGTCTATACAAACTATTCATTATAATGGAAAAATAGAAAAACTGACTCCAACAGAGCTGAGCAGTGGCTCTTGTTATTTTTTTTTTATTGCACTGTGTGCATATGTAGCTTTTTACTGCGTGATGATGTAGTATTACATTCATTTTAGATAGATAAATAGATAGATAGATAGATAGATCTTTATTAATCCCTTGGGCAGTTCCCTCAGGAAATTAAGGTTCCAGCAGTATCATCACAGTATATACAAGGAAAGACACAGTTAAAGAATAATAATTACAAAGAGGTTTTAGCAATGGGGGGGGGGGGGGGGAGAATAGAATAGAACAATAAAGACGATATCAAAAATGATAATATGTATATCATGTCTTGGTGACACACTTGTATTTTTTGTCTGAAAATTCAATAAACAACGTTTTGGAAGAAAAAAACAACACAAAATCAGAACATATATAATATACATTATATAACAATTTTAATTGCATTTAATTATTCAATACTACATATTACTTGTCAGCAAATTTCAGGGGAAATGATTTAATGCTACTTAATGCAACTATTCACTCATTCCACCTGCCACTTTTGATTAGTCTCAGTCTCTCCATTATTCACGCACTCTAACGCAAAGAAAACACATCAACACATGCTGCCGTGTTAATGTTACCTTCACTTTGGCAGTTGACGGTCAGTCAACCCTAAAAGAGTTTCAATGAATGACTTTCACCTTCTTATTCAACAAAAGTAAATTGAAGCTATGACAAGCTGCCAAAAATAACATCAGTCACTGAAGATGGTGTCCTTTATAAGACACACTAGATTTTGAAATGTTTCCAAGAGACTGATGGATAAGTGCAAATGTGTGTGTGACCGACATGCAGGGCTTTATTGATGCAGGCTTGATTCCTGTTTTGCTAAAGCTGTGCAGTGTATTTATGTTAACTCAAAGAAAAGGGCTTTGTGTAAATCTCATTTTGATAAATGGTACTTTCTCTGAAAGGAATGTATAAGGGTAAAAGTTCTGCAATATAATAAGAAATGTCTCTTAATAAGGTCAACATTGTACTTGATTTGTTAATTTGGACCAGGATGTAACACATGGATCCAATAGGACAAGGGTGGGCAATTATTTGTTCAAGGGGACCACAAAAAAAAACCCAGATTGTTACCGTGGGCCAAACAAACTTTGTTATATCAAAACCTGTTATCGTTACATGAAATTATTGAAAACATCTTTTGGACTATTTACTTATGTATGAGCTACAGGGCTCTCCCTAAAGAATGGAACAAGGGCGCTGTCCCATTGTACCACAATCTTAGCGCTATCGTTCCAGTTTTCAGATTTAGGGTGTTTCTTTCCCGTTTTCCCTGGTAATTTTTGGCGAACTTCGCCTGTTTCAAGCCACGCGCTTGTCATTTTCCTCAAGGCCTTTTCTTCTATTTCTCCTCCATTCTCCTCCCAATGCTGTGATCCAAGGGGAAACACTGTACAGCTAGCACCACCCTACTCCAAATTTCTGGGAAGAACCCTGACCTATATCACCTTTTTCAGAAGCAATTATCCAGACACTCAAATGGATGTGTAAACAACATTATTCTATAATCAGTAATTAGCAAATTTGTGTCAGGAAATGTATTTCATATACCAGTCCATTCGAACCAATACAAACTCAATACTGCTCAGAAATGCAGAAAAGCTAATTAGACTGTAACCATGGCGCACCAGGGTTGGACTCAAATGCACGAGATTCAGAGGCAGAGCGTGAAAATGAACGAAATGTATTCTTCACACGAACAAAACTAGGAGTGTGGTAGCTCAAAAGTTGAAAACAAACAGAACAAACATAAAGGATCCTGGAGATCTCTGGCTTGACATGATTGATGACTTCGGTGAGACAAAATGCTGACAAACACCAACGACGCACTGACACAGGACAGAGAGGCAGAGCAGCTTATCTAGAGAAAAGGGTGATGAGCACCAGGTGCAGACAATCAGTGAATCACACTGGTAAAGGCAAGACAGACACAGTGCTCAGAGGATAACGAAAGCCATTATCAAAATAAAACAGTGAAAGGACTGAAACTAAACAGACTGACCTAAGAAACACGAAACATGAACTTAACAAAAACTAACATCACTGATAAAGTGGGGCTTTTATTTTGAAGGCTAAGGAAGCAGTGAACGGAGGCAACCAGACGCACTTGCACTTTCTTGCATGTAAACGTCAAACATGACAGAATCACACACACAGGACACAGAAGCATTTCAAAATAAAAGCATATTTCAGCAAATTCTTTTCTAGCTCCATGTATAAAACAATGCAGGTTGTACTGCGTGAAATATGCCCAGGTCTAATATAATTCTTCGTTCTTCAAATGAACAGCCAACTAAAAGCTTGATTTGACTCTGCCCTTGTTGGGACCCTTCATTAAAGACTCTTTGCAAGATACAGATGATTATGTATTCTACAACAGTCTATGAAAGATTATCAGAATAAAGTACAAAACTCTTTGAACTTCCCTTGAGACTGAACTCATGTTAAAGCTTGGAGTCGTGGTAGAAGCCACAGTTACTGGTCTTTTTCCCCCTTGTTTTGTTTCATCATAGTATCCTTGGCCATCGGCCTCTTCAGGAAAACGCTGTGTCAGGGTGCATCGTCATGGCACTTGGCTCCACTGTCTCACTAACCTTAAACAACAAGGTCTGGTGCTATTCTAGACTTCTGTTACTGCCAACAAATCTGAAGGAAAGAGACATAAACCATTGTTCAGACGACACCATACTAAATATGCTTGTGTGACTCTCAGTGCTTTTAACCTTCATCTTATTTGAATGTTTTATATAGAGTTTGCGCTTGAGAATTTAGCGAACCTTTCTCAAGCTGCAATAGTAAGTGCAAACAGTGACATTAACATGTTTTGGAGAGGTTTTGACAAACACTGAAGCTCTGAGGTATCGGTCTTTACAGGCACAGGATTTGAAGAAATAATGATGAAAAAAGAAAAACATCAGCATTAATTAACATCATTAAATGGAGTTTACAAAGTAACAACTATCAGTTTTGGAATAAAAAAACGACTTAATTTCTGGTCAAAAACAGTAGAGTATCTTCGAGTATAAACTAAAGCAGCTGCTGTGTATAATTCTTTCCAATTGCCTCTTTCATCTACGGCGCATGTGTCAAACGTATGGCCCGCTGGCCAAATGTGGCCTGCAAGATCATTTTGTTTGGCCCACTATTTTGTTGTTGTTGTGTTGATGTTCTATTTACTGTTTAGTGTCCTATGTGGAACAAAAATGAACTATGGAGTGCTGAATCTGCCATCACAATTTCCATGTATGCATGAACACATTCTTGGCCAATAAAGCTGATTCTGATCCTGATTAAAAGTGCTTTTATATGGCAGATGGCAGATGGTGCTACTCAGAATTAAGCCCAAGTCACAGGAAACGTGTCGTAAAGAACTTCCTGTTTGAAGCTGTTGTCCTCAAGAAGTTTAGTATGTGTCTTTCACTGTTGAGAATGTGTCCCTGTGAGCTCTGCTTCAGGACTTGACCTTGAGATCAACCGAGAATAGAGGTTTCATGTTCATTGGAAATATTCCAACCGTCCCTTTACTTTGTTCTGCACTAAAACAAAGGGATAGGCGTTTATAGGTTATTATGCTCAGATTATAGTTTGCCCACCAGTTTGCCATTGAATTGGGGTGTATGTGGCCCCTTAACTAAAATTAGTTTGACACCCCTGCTCTAAATGAAATGGTTGAAAGTGCTTCTCTTTGGCAGATTGGCTTATGTCAGATGGTGCTACTCAGATATTAGCTCAAATCAGAGGAAATGTATTGTAAAGAACGTCCTGTTTGAAGCTGATGTCTAGAAGAAGTGGGATTTGTGTCTTGCATTGTTGACATTGTGTTCCTGTAAGCTCGGCTTGAGGACTTGACCTTGAAATCAACCGAGAATAGAGTTTTAAATGTTCACCGTAAATATTCCGATGATGTTTGACAGCGACAACAGATAACGGCTACATGTGATATGCTCACCTGGACTGTGACCTGCCATCTAATGAGCCAAGGTTGATTCATTTTGTAATCCTTTCATCTTTTTGGTACACAATATTCCTGTTAGTCGTACTCATGCAGACTGGAGGCCAAACATTCCACAACTCTGAACTCAGGCCTTTCTCACTTTTAAACAACACTTCCTCCCTAATGACTCCAACTATTTTGTTTCATACACTGACAGAACCAGGATCTTCTTGGTTCGGGGGGGTGGGTGGGGTTACACCTCAATGAGGTTAGAAGCCTGATACTCCCTGTGGGTATGACGACGATGGGAAACACTGGCGTGAGGCAGACGACACACATCATGACAGTGAGTGAAAAACAAAAAAAAGATGTAGCAGGGGAGGGGTGACTATGTTTGGACCATGTGGAGTCACAGTGGTGCATTGATAAGGCCCCAGTCTTTTTCAGTTCCAAGCAGATGACAACACTGACACCCCTGAAACACTGTTAGTCATTAAAACCAGTCATGGAACACTGAGTGGAAACATCTACTACCACATTCTCCAAAAAGTGCTCACCCAACAACTGCAGCTTGTGTTTTTCTTTATCATGCTAAATGAAGCTGACTATTGTTTCAGGAGAACACGCGTGTGCGTCCCGCCGAAGCGAGGCAAGAGACCGTGTTGTCTTTCCTAGAAGTTGAGTTGAGCGTTCTTCACGTCTCATCCACAGGGGAGAAGCTGTTATGGAACCACAGCCAAGGCCCCCGTTTACCCCTCTGGAATTCAGCTCATTGTGCTCATCATCATCATCCGGTTCCATCGTCTCGTCGAAGGTTGGATGTCATTTCCCTTCAGCTTTCACGGTATTCCTTGCAGCGAGCATAAGAGTTGTTGTTCCAGGATAAGATATCAGTCCATTGCCTGTGTGGTCTTCCTCTCGCTCTTTAACCATCTATTCTCTAAAAGAGGTTATGCTGCACTATGTGTCCAAAGAAACGGTTTGGTTGTTCCTTGATTTTGGTCATCAGTGATCTTTCTTCATTTGCCATCTTCAGGACTAATTCATTTGTCTTCCTTTCTTTCCAAGATACCTTGATTCTTCTTCTGATGCAGCACATTTCAAAAGCCTGTAATCTATTAGTGATGTTTTTATTGAGACCCCCAAACCCAAACCAGACCCCCGACACAGAGACAGAGGCCTCTGGCAGAGGCTTTTCAACCAAGAAATTAGGAGTATTCAGGTAATCTCCAGCAATAAGCAATGTTTTTCACAGTATAATTGGTGATCAGAGAGGCAAGTTTAGCAGACTGATTAAACTATTATCATACACTTATATAAAACTATACCTCAAATCTGAAATATGAATATGGCTGAATATAATAACCACCAATTAGTATTCCTATTTAGGCTACATGCATATTACAGTTACACTTATTATCTTAATCATTTTGTTATTGTTTTTTTATATTTATATTTTTGTTACATTGTTGCACTAATGACTTTTTTTCTGAAATATTTGTGTGTAGTAGAGGGTAATAAGGGTAAAATTAATAACATTTTTATTTGTCTAAAATCATTGTCCTGTGTTTTATCATAATCATAATCATAATTAACTAACTAAAGGCAAAATCACAAAATGATTCAATGATCATGACATTTCAAGTAAAGTATTGGTATCGGCAATACTAGCCTTGTATTTACTTGGTATCGGATTGATACCAAAATTCCCAGTATCGCTCATCTGTACTGTTAGGTACTTGACATGGTTCTACACATGGTATAGGTCTTGTTGAAAGTCATGAAATGCAGCCTGGACACAAGCATGAATATGAAAAGGACCATCTTGCATTGAATTGAAACCCTAACCCTAACCCTGGGAATTTGCAATGATAACCAAAGGCTACCATGGTTTTTAAACAGCCTTCATATTATAGGTTAGATAGGAAGTATTCAACATGCAACTTCTTCAACATGCATCCTTCATACGGTCCCATTAAGTCTTTTGATGTGAAACAATTGCTGGGCTGTAAAATCCACAAGGCTTCACACTGCTGAGTCATGGTATCTGGTAAAGTTGTCAAAGTAAAGCTGCCTGGAGTGATAGGCAATAATCTGCCCTCTGTTGCTATCTCTCTCTTATGTTTATGTAAACTAAAAACCCATTTCACTACAAAGCAGTTTGAAATTGTAAAAGTAAATGCATTAAAGAACCTGTTCCTCCGCTTTACACACGGATCCCTGCAGGACCAGTGGCTTTGCTGGTTCTACACACCCATTATCAATGAGTGGGCTCTTAAAGGTGCAGTGTGTAAGATACGGTGACCTCTAGAGGTGAGGTTGCCTGTTGTATGTATCACCATCACCTCAGTTGTCATTAAAACTGGAAAGATGTTTAGTATGTCCACTCTGGGCTACTGTAAAAACATGGCGGCCCCCGGAGAATATGTAAATAACATACATTCATGGGATCATTTAAGGTTAATGGGAAGTAAATAATACATTGGTAATATGTTGTGGAATATTTTTAGATGTAACAAAAAAATACACACTGCACCTTTAAAGGAGCCATGTGTCAGATTTAAGGAGATGGACTGTAAAATAATGGCACTCGTCATTATAATCTATATATTATATATATATATATATATATATATAATCTATGTCTTCAGTGAACAGATAAATAGGTCACGCATTCAAACAGTTTCGTGTTTGTGCTCAGAGGAAACCACTGATCTTCAAAATAATACAAACAAAGTTGGACCCGCCTTGGATTTCATGGCTCTATCTTTATCTGCCTGACACTCACAAAACAAACTCCCACACTTTCTCCTGAGCAGAGCGACAGAGCGCAGGATCAGAGCGGAGGAAGCCTCGCACACACATTGTTTGAGTTTACGCAGCAAGTTAAACTGGATCGGCGCGGCGGTACATTCTGTGCTCTCGCCTTTCCGAGTATACGAGCCGATTCCGCGACAGCCGTGGCAGTGAACTCTCCGGCGGCGGCTTTCGCATGAAAAGCAGTCAAATGACTTCCAGGAAAATGCTGATGTTTGCCCTGCGGCCGAGCCAGAACTCAGCGGGGTGAGGTTACATTCATGGCGGTGTCCCTGACAAGCAGCTGTGAGTCACCGCGGGAGAAGAGAGAGAGAGAGAGAGAGGGAGGGAGGGAGGGAGAGGGAGGGAGGGAGGGAGGGGGAGGGAGCGCCAAACAGATGTTTGTGGTATCAAAAACAGATCGGATGTATAATTATTGTCTCCCTGCAGTTCAGCCCGAGAGGCGTCCGTACATCAGCGGCTGCATCTCCAACAACATGGAGACGTTCCGCTGCACATGGAACGTCGGCACGTTCCAGAAACTCGCCGAGCCCGGAGCCCTGCGCTTGTTCTACATCAACAAAAAGTGAGCGTGGAAACTTTGCCTGAGACACGTGGTTTCAGCCTGCGGCCAGAGACAGTGGGGCTGCGAGACCACCGAGGGGAGGCGGGCTGCGACCCCGTACGTCCTCCGTCTTTGTGTCACTGGGTTCCATTTCTCTGACTCCCTCTTCTCTTCACGCCAAGATTCTCGCCGGAGTCCACGGCCGACTGGAGCGAGTGTCCGCACTACAGCGCCCACCGGCCCAACGAGTGCTTCTTCAACCACAGCCACACGACCATCTGGACCTTCTACAGCGTCCAGCTGCGCTCGGCCGACCGCGACCAGCTGTACGACGAGAGCGTCTTCCAGGTCCAGGACATCGGTGGGTCTCGGACACACCTCCAGCAGCCGTCTCGCGATGCTGATTGGCTCATTTGAGTATCGGCTCTTTGCACCTGGGACCTTTCCCTCTCGATGGAAACCTGCTCTTTTGTTGTTGTTTTTTTGAATCCCCTCAAATATTGTAAATAATATTATGAATATTACAGATAGAAGTGGCCAAAATCGTACACACTGCACCTTTAAACGCAAGTGACTGATGAACCTCAACCTCCAGCGTTTCCTTTGTCGTCTTTGCATCCACAGTAGAGACAGAAATTCAAAAGTGTCCTACCTGATGAGAGTGTCCCGCTCCACAGTTCAACCCGATCCGCCGGTGGGCCTGAACTGGACCATGCTGAACATGAGTCTGACCGGGACCCACTACGACATCATGGTGAGCTGGAAGCCCCCGCGCTCCGCCGACGTGGAGATGGGCTGGATGACGCTGGAGTACCAGGTCCAGCACCGCGACGCCAGCTCCGACCTGTGGAAGACGGTGAGCGTTAGGGTCGTCCAGATCGTTTACAAATCTACACACGAAGCGTGACGCAGCGTGTTTGTCTCCCCCCGCAGGCCGACAACGTGAGGAGCACGCATCGCTCGCTCTTTGGGCTCGAAACCAACGTCAATCACGAAGTCCGGGTCCGGTGCAGGATGCTGGGCGGGATCGACTTTGGAGAGTTTGGCGACTCCGTATTCGTTCAGATTTCAGCCAAAGGTAAACGTCGTGGTTATCTGTTTTACTCTCACCCCCTGGTGGCTGGCTGCGGTATCGCAACCTATGAGGCGTATTATTTCAAATGATTTCACCCTTTACAATTCTGTTTTTTTTTTTTTTTCCCACGTGAACCCTGAAACCTGAACGTTTCCTTTCTTCACAACGATGTCCTTGATGCTGCGTCCCCTCCCTCAGCGTCCCGCTTCCCCGTCCTGGCTCTGCTCATCTTCGGCGCCTTGTGTTTAGTCGCCATCCTGATGTTGGTTCTCATATCGCAGCAGGAGAAGTAAGTTCCCCGCCTCAAACCTCCATTGAATTCTCTTTGCTCAGAGATAAGAGGGTCTGAGTGGGCTGTTCGACCTTGGAGATCTGTCTCAGTCTGGTTCATTCAGACCTGTGACGTCTGAATGACTTGAATCCTTTGACACCTCCTGTGTTTCCTTCTCTCTCTCTCTCTCTCTCTCTCTCTCCAGGTTGATGTTTATTCTTCTGCCTCCTGTTCCTGGACCCAAAATAAGAGGAATCAGTCCTGAGCTCCTGAAGGTATTTGACCTGTGTGTCTCCTGTTGACCATTAAAGGACCAGTGTGTAAGATGAGGTGAAATGATTAGGGCTGTTAACTCTCGCAATTAATCTGTGATGCATAAAAAACGAGTCTGACGAGGTGAAGAGGTGAAGCAGGTGGTCTACGATCTACCCACCGTGGGCATGATGGGGGGATACATAGATACACCTGACCACCGGGCGCTGGCGTGTCCGTGCGCAGCCCCGAATCAGGACTGAACGCTGAACGCCTCTGTCTCTCGCAGAGCGGGAAGCTGAGAGAGCTGACCTCCATCCTGGGCGGCCCCCCCGACCTGAGGCCCGAGCTGTACAACAGCGACCCCTGGGTGGAGTTCATCGACCTGGACATCGAGGAGAAGAGGGAGAGACTGACGGA
>JAFBJT010003688.1:11608-43864 GCA_016785325.1 Chascanopsetta lugubris | reverse complement strand
TGGCACCAAAATGAAATGAAATGAAAACCCTCCCTTATGATAATTATACATAGTGGCAACAATAATAATAATAATCACAATAATGATAGCAATGAGAATGATGATAATGATAATGATAATAATAACAATAACAATAACAATAACAATAATAACAATGTTGATGATAATAATAAAAAAAATACAATATACACATTTCAAATAATCCCATTCAAATACTATAGCTATATAAAGATATGCAAATCGAAATCGAATTATGAGAATAATTAAAATCTGTTTAATCATAACAATGAACAGAAAATCATGGTCATTGATCATTGTTCAAAATAGATATGTGCTGTTGGACCTTCTGCATGATTATCACAGCACATTCAACCAGACATTATGGCCAGTGTGTGTTTTTAAATTTGCAGCCAACCTCCATTTAAACCAACGAATCCTGAACTTATCTGCGATTCTGACTCTAGTCGTCTGGTGTATCGTTTTGTGTGATCAACAGTCCCCGGGTAACAACTGTGGTGCAATGTAGAAACTGGAATTCTGGGAGTTTGTGACGCATCATTCAATCAGAACCAGCCTTTTCTTTCAGTTAAAATCATGTCCTTCTTCACCTGAGCAGACGTTACATCTTGTAAGCTGAGAAATGGCGGCTGCGACCACGTGTGCACAATGCGGGCCGAGGGTCACGTCCACTGCAGCTGTCGACCGGGCTGGAAGCTCGGCGAGGACCTGAGGAACTGCGTGGGTGAGACTTTATTTTCCTCTGTCTCCCTCGGTTGTTGTATATTTAAACACCACACGAATGAATCTAGTTGTTCATGCATTTGATTCTATTTTTAATGGGAGTTTGAGAACAGCTTGTGTTATAAAATGGGTTTATCCTGCATCTTTGATTATGAATACATCAAATCTTAAACTGTTCCATTGCTTTATCCATGTGTTGAAAGAACTGTGCAATGACAGCAATGTATTGCTCTTGTCTTCTAAGAAGTTTCAGAACTTTTCAGAGCTGGAAAGTGTTGCATAGATTTGAACAGCGTCACACTTTATAGTTTAAGAAACACTTTGATCGTAACTTTGCAGCCATTTGTTTGCACGTCCGGCACAAAAGGAACGAGACCAGACTCTCCGATAGATTTATTGATTTTATTGGACTTTACACATGTTTAACTTCCCTCTGTGGGTTTTGTCCGTAGATGTGAACGAGTGCGGTGACTTCACAAACGGAGGCTGTGAGCAGCTGTGTGTGAACCATCCCGGCAGCTTTAACTGCTCCTGCAGGGACGGGTATGGAGTCCGCACTGACGACCCCACCAGGTGCCAACGTGAGTCATGCAGCGTACGTCGCTCATCGTTTAAGATCTCGCAGACACTATGAATAAAACTAAATCTATTATTGTGGATATGTCTCCGCTCCCCCAGCTTTGTGTGACCCTCCCTGTCAGAACTACGGCGTCTGTGTGGCACCAAACAGCTGTGACTGTCCTCCTGGATACCCTGGTATTGGATGCTCAGGTACAGCCCCTCCCCATCATTCGATCATTAATTTACATTATATTTGTACAATGTGAATGAATAATCTAGTACAATCACTTCCATCACATGACTAGGACTAGTGGTTAATACTGGTGAATGGAGGTATTAGGAAAGCTAGATATATACAAAAAGTGCATCAAGCCCTTGTTGTCAAAAACACACTGTGGTCAAACAGCGGTACTGCAACATATGTGTTGATCACATGACACCAGCCAACCCACACAGACTTTCCCATGAACCAACAGTGAGAAAAACACACCCATAAAACACACTACAATTTGTTTTTTATTCATTCAATAACTGACGTAGCTCTCATTGGAATCACTGTGGGTTTTCAGGTCAAAAAGAAAAGACCTATTTTTACCACATATTTTTCTCCTGATATCTGTCTATCTATCTGTTTATCTATCCATCTATCATTCATTCATTCATCCATCCATCTTTTCTATATTCATATAATGTCATCATGACCTTTGACCTTTCACAAGGACATTTTACAAATAATGCTAATAGCACGGAAGAAACTCCATCTTGAGAATTTTCTTTGGAGAATAATGTTTTGGGAGACCACAGAGACATTGACCTTTGACCCTTGACCATCAAATCTTTCTAACTCCATTAACCAATGTATTCTGAACATCATACAGGCGTTCTGAAAACACCAACTTCATAAGAACGGGACGTACAGATGTGCCTGAAAATATAATGTCCTCGGTCCAATTCTATGAGTGTACAGACGAAAAAAGATCGCAACTGATGATCAGAAACGTAGCGTTCTGTGTGTCCTTGTGCATTATTTCCATATGTTATGCAGAGATTAATAGATGTGCTCTTTCAAACGTGGTGATTATGGAACACTTACCGTGCCTCACTTTCACATTAATGCAGTGCTCCTCAAAGTGTGGGGCACTCCCCACTGGTGGGGAATGGAGACATGACAGGTGGGGGCGCCACACACCGGAGGAAATATTCAGTGCCCTAATTTATTTAATGCGCCTTTCTTTCTTGACATTAAACATCGTTCACTCGAAACAAAAAAATCACACAATAGCCTACAATGTAGCTGATATCAACAGAAGAATAAATCAATAAACAGCATTAGATAGGCAGCCGGGAGAAAAATCTAACCCAGAACTTAAGTGCAAAAATAATGACTGACGTCAGCATGTTCATTGCAGCGGGACAAAGCAAACTTTCAGGCAACAAGGCAGCAGGCTACTCTGAACAATATGGATAGATTTGTGACACGGACTACCAAGGTTGGCGAGCCAGCGGCATCACACACACACACACACACACATACACACACATAAGACAGATGGGCCAAGTAAAGCACAGAGCCAACCCAAAAGAAAATATGAGGAGAGTTATGTGGGTTTTGGATCCAGGGGGCAGAGGAGAGACCTGTGTGTGTTCTGTGTCTGAAAGCGTCAGCAGCAGACGGCACGAGGCCCAACACAATGAGGAGACACCTGGAGACAACACACACCAGTCACGTTGCCAAGCCACTGGAATTCTTTGACAGAAACCTTGCGCAAACCAAAATGCCACACTCAGTAGTGGAGCAGCAGCTCTGGACGTGGTGACAGTCATGATGGATGAGAAAAGTGCAGCCCAATGAAAAACAATCCCCCTCTCGAGCGACACAATTGCGCGACCCATCTGTGATATTTCAAAGATCAACTTAGGGGAAAAAAAGAACAGAAACTCATTTTGCATTGCAAGTGGATGAAGCAACTGACAGCGATAATTCAAGGCCTATTCATATCCGATATCCGCTTTGTGAACAACGAGTCAGTGTGCGAGGACCTGCTGTTTTGCTGATATATACCAAACCGAGCCACGGCTGATGAGTTATTCGAGATCATGGACAGTTACTTCAAAGAACACGGCCTCCAGTGGGAAAACTGTGTGGGCTTTTGCTCCGATGGCGCACAAAGAAAGGGACTGCAGGCACTTATCGAGAGGGTTGCGCCAGACGCGCGCTGGACGCACTGTGTCGTCCACAGGGAAGCGCTGGCGTCGAGGCAACGCAGCCCCGACCTAAACAAAGTTCTGACAGAGGTTGTGGGCATTGTAAATGGATGAATGCAGGAAAAAATAATCACTTGCTCACCTGCCTTGACAAATGGATTCGCTTTGTTGCTTTTTTTGCACAGATCGCAAATGACTGAAACAGTGTTTCATTCTTTTCTGTACTTTTGACGTAAGCGGTGGCACAACTGCTTTTATTTTCTCTTGTTGAACTTGAAGTCATTGATTTTTGATTTGTTATGAAATATAGCATTACTTGGCGTTAGTTCAGTACATTTCAAAATGTGTAATTTCTCAGGATTTTCGTTGGGGGGGGGGGGGGGGGGGGGGCGATCAGGGCAGGTGGGGCTTGAAAATCCCCCCTTGTTATGACCCAAAAAGTTTGAGAAGCACTGCATTCATGCATCCTGTTAGAAACTGAACAACATCCATCTGAACTGTGTGTTACAGCCATGTGCTCGCCGCCCTGCGCCCACGGAGGAACCTGCATGCGCTGGAATAAGTGTGTGTGTGCTCCGGGCTGGGTGGGACCAGGCTGCCACACGGGTGAGTCCCCTCTGACCCCCGGCTGCTAATGGAGGCTGAGCCACCTCTGCATCAGCTCCCGCTCTCTGAGGAGAGAGTGTCTGTAAACACGTGGACAGGTTTTATACGGAGGAAACAAAGAGCGCTGCAGGAAACAATCTCCAAAATCAGTTTCTTCACTCTCGACAGAGAGTCGAGAGTGAAGTGTGTCCATTTCTCTCGACACAAATGGAATATGGGTTAATGGTCCTGGTGTTTTAATGAGCGTGTAAAGATATATGTTGCATGAGTGTATAATCACCTGAATGTATGAATCTTCAATATTTACACCAGGACCAAAAACAGACATAAAGGGCTTAGGGGAGACCTGTGTAACTCATTTATAGGGTCACACAACATTAATGTTACTATCTCAGACGTTTGAAAAACACTGTAGTTCCTTCACACTGTCCATCATTCCTTTTTTTTTGGCACCAGCCCAAAATGAAATATTGAAATGATTGTGTCGTTCTCTGTGCATTTCTCACTCTGCGTCTTTGTGCGTGATCTCGCTTTGCCTGTCAGCCGTGTGTGAGTTGCCCTGTGCTAACGGAGGCCGCTGTGTGGAGCCCGACACCTGCCAGTGTCCGTCTGACTACACCGGCCCACAGTGTCTTTTACGTGAGTGACACAAACACAGCCGGACGTTTAGTGACAGTATGTGTCTCTTATTTGGTCTCTCTCTTCCAGGCTTGTTGACAGAGCTGCTCAGGATTGGTGAAGATTGGTTTTAATAAGGCAGTTTGGAAGTCTGATGTGTGTGTGTGTGTGTGTGTGTGTGTGTGTGTGTGTGTGTGTGTGTGTGTGTGTGTTGCAGCCCTGTGCACTCCTGCCTGTCAAAGTGGAGGAAGATGTGTGGATGTCAACAAGTGTGCGTGTGTCGACGGATGGCAAGGAGCTCGATGTCAGATAGGTGAGACACCTATTAGTCAGTAACACGACCACATGAGTTAAATTAATGATATGTCATCTCAAACTGTCCTGAAGGATAAACAGACGCTGGAGTTGATCCCTTGTTGCTTTGATTTATTCAAAGCAGAGGACAAAATGTTTTACATGAGACCACATGTCTTCTGTGACGAGGTAGATGAACGTGTTTCAGGCTCAATAATTCAAAACAATAACATCACATGAAAATAGCCTGAGATTTAAGCAGTGATTCCAGCTGATGCAATGAGACCCAATTCAAACATCATTCTTTGACATGTTTTGTATTATGTATTAAATGTCTGTGGGATATTATCATGAATTACATGTTCCCAGTCCCCTGAAGCAGTTTAAATGAAACCGAGTGTTATTGTATTTTATCTTTAATTAAACTGAATGAACTTAATTTCCTTCAGTTTACTTATACTGGAATCAAGTCTTGAATTCTTGTTATTGAGTAACCAACCCAATTTATTTCAGTGAACTCAAATTAATGAATTTCCTGGAATTAATTTGCAATGAAATGATACTGGATGAATAAAAGGAGAGACCCCAACACTTTCTGTTTCTTTCCTTTCACTGTCCAGTTTAACTAATTAAATCCCAATGAGGGCATTTCTAAAAAAAAAATAGCAATTTAGAATTTTCACATCATTCATCAGGAGCAGACATCAGATAGTGAATAAAATTTATTAATTTCAACCAAAGTCATAAAAAGACAGTCATTTTTAAAACGCTTGATGTTATTGTATAGCGCTGATGATGTGCAGTTCCCTAAGCAGCCACTTAGTGGTGCTGTGTATGTGTTCTAATGCACAACCAGGTTCACGAGTTCAGGTATAAATGATTCAATACAAGCTTTTCACGTGTGACGTGTGTTTCCTCCTCAGAACCGGTTCAATGTCAGAAACCCTGTAAGAACGGTGGAGTGTGTGTGGGCCTCAACAGGTGCCGCTGTGCCAAAGGCTTCACTGGGGGACTCTGTGAAACGGGTTAGTGTGTGTTTATGTGTGTGTGTGTGTGTGCGTGTGCATGACTGTCCTTTGCATGACCACTCACTGTGTGTTGTGTGTGCAGCGGTGACCACCCCCTGTGTGCCGCCCTGCCAACATGGAGCCACCTGCAGTCCTCACAACACCTGTACCTGTCCGGAGGGCACCGCAGGCCTGCGCTGTGAACGACTGTGAGTGTCAATAACCTCAAATACAGAACATATGTCATGTTCTTTCACTGATGAGCAGCTAAAGGTCAGAACTGTAAAACCGTTTTGCTAGAAGCTGCATATTTGAAGGTAGAATTTATAGTGTTGTAAAATCTGATGTTGAAATTCCATATTGCAGCTGACGACCCCTCACCTCCCCTTACCCCTCATGGATGTAGTAGATTCTGTGGTAGGACTGAGTGTCATTGAGACTAAAAAGATGTTTAGACTTCAATTGTCATTAAGACTCAAAAGATGACTCGTACGTCCACTCTGGACTAATGTAAAAACATGGAGGCCCCTGTGGAGAGGACCCCCTCCTCATGTACTTATTCATTGAGTGGCTCATTCAGTAAAATGTCAGAATGTAATTGTTTTGTAATATTTGTAGAAGTGACAAAAATGGAAATCTTACACACTACTTACTTACTTACACACTTTAAGGGCTCTCTCAGCGGTAAAAAACAAAAAAGTTAATCTATCAAAAACACTCATTAATGTGAGTGTTATGATTTTATATTCCATTTCTGACAATAGACGTAGAAATAACCTCAGCCAGATTCTACACATGTCACCTTTAAGGCTGCATTCATTATATTTTGGCCACGACAACAATACAGGTGCATTATTCAATCCGCTGGAGCTTTCAATCTTTTGAACTCCACACGTAGAGTTAGGATATGAACATGCCTCATCCTCATGGCGTCGTGTCTGTGTGACAGGACGTGTCCTGTGGTCACCACCGTGGTCAGCATGGCCCGAGCAGTGAGGAAGGCGTTCAGGGAGAGTTACGTGGACCGCTGTGGGCCCCTGGGAGTTCAGCTCTGCACTAAGTACAGGTAACATCTTTTCAAGTGCTTAAATCTTCCAGGCACTTCCAACGGCCCCACTGTGCTCACACACATCCTAAAGGTATTCACAGTGGTAATGTCTTGGTGCGAACAAATGCATTTGTGCACCATTGTTTCTAAAAGGTGGAAGCTGGTTTGGAATGTATTGCTGTGCTCGTGTGTCCAGGATCAACCAGGCGCGCGTCTACCTGCAGGCCTACAGGGTGGGCTACAAGATCCAGTGTCCGGAGAGGAAGGGCAGATGAGTGACGTGAAGAAGAAACATCACAACGAACCCACCATTCCGAGCTGTGAGAACTAAAGTGAGTGAAGCCACGTGAGGGTGAGGTGGTGCCTCTTAAAGGTGCAGTGTGTATGATTTAGCCGCAGTTAAATGCAATGTGAAAAAAATAAATATCATAGATATGTATCTATAGATAATGATCATGTTTTCACTACCCTTAAATAAGCCATTTGAATTGACATCCGGAGCAGGTCCCCTTTATGGAGGCTGCCATGTTGCACCACCGTGGCACCACAGCTAAATATCTATTTAGTTTTCATGATAATTAAAGGCCACCAGACGCTCCCCTACATGCTCTGTGAGTAAGGTTAAGTGAGGGGTACTCAGTCGCAACATGCAACTTTACCTTCAAATATCACTACATTTACACACTGTACCTTTAAATCAAGTCGCTGTCGCTTTGCAGTCGAGGATGTACTTGTATTATAAAGGCTGTTTATTTGATTCGATGACAGTTATCTTTGTTTCACTTTTGTAAACAGACATTATCATTTCCCTTTAATGTTCCATAGAATGTGTGATATGCATTCGATGTTTGTGAACCTTATAAATGGCAGCTTACGGTTTGTTTGATATTATCGTATCTGCAAACTCAGTGAAGTCCAGGAATATGGATTTTTTTAGTGAGGGGACACGAGTAAAGGAGTCAGCTCCAGGAATATTCACAATAAAGACAAAGTGTCACGGAAACACATGCTTCTGGTGATGATGTCTTGCGGTGCAATCTCACCCAACACAAAGGGATTGATTGTCAAAGATACAATCTGCTTTCCTCCACTGGACTGTTCATTTCTTTATAAATCCAATGTCATGAGCAAACAATGTCAATTCTGCATCTTTGCATGACTCATTTGAGTTGTGCCACCATGGAGTTTCACATCTTGTCTTTGCACAGACTTTGCATGTAATCTTATTGCATAGATTCAGAAGCTTGGTGTTGTGGATTAGTCGTACTGTAAACAACACTGTTGTGTGACTGTAGGTTATATTTCTTATCACGCTAGTACTGATATGTATCTGCTTATCTGACTCGTGACCTGCTTTAATTCAAATTCCTCTGGCATTTCCATGCACATGCAGGTAAAAGGCCTCTCTGTTTCACACAGTCATGTTTTTATTCACATCTCAATAAACATCCAAATACATTGCTTGGGTGGTCCCCATTAGATTTGATATCTTTGATTGATTTGTTATTGTAGAAATCAGTGCAAAAAGGAATATCAAATGGATTGTATGGGACACATGTAAGTCTGTGCACACACAATATTTCTAATGCAGTCATTCTATTGTTCATGTTGAGATCGACTCACAAAGGCCATAGTTTGACCGTCCCTTGGAGTAGTTTGGTTACAGAGGGGTCAGGGGTCAACAGGAAACAACAAGAGGTGCAACAAAATACTTTTTGTATAAAATGAAATTAAAGAATTGATTTAGATAAATAAAAAGAACCATTTCTTGAAAGTGAATTTACATCCAAAATAAAACTGACCCTGTGCCATGGAACTTAATGTAGTGTGGCACAGATTTCATAAAGCTGGGGTGTGAGAACAACACCAATACGGGGCTTTAGCACAGGCTCCGCCCCCAGAGGCCTGGAGAAGGTGAAGCGCTGCATAAAGGAGGTGAAGAAGAGGAAGAGTTCCATCTTGGTCAGATTCTCCCCGAGACACGCCCGCAGTTGAAACAAATGAGCGCGAAATAACAGAGGAAGATTACACATGATAATAATAATAAACACAGCGGCTACAATGTCTCACATCGGAGCATAAACAGAACATGAATGCACCTTAACCAGTACAACACTTATCATTATATTCTACTTAAAGGAGATTACAAAGATCATGCTTCTGGGCTGTAACTTTGAACTACATGAGATCCTTCACATAGTCTCTTATATGAATAATCATTTGCAGTACACTTTCAGTTTGCACTGCTCTTTGACTGTTGATGTGCGTCAAAGGTACTGTATGTAAATCAGATGGTGCTTAAGTTGAAATGTTGTCATGTGTATGCTTGTACACTGTAAAAAATAACGCTGCTTGAAACTGAACTTTATATATTTCAATTAAATATGAAGTGTCCATGTACTTCTATTAGATAAGTTAAAAGTTCAGTGTGGGACACTCAGAAGAGACGAGTTCTTTTATATTAGTATATTTACAATATCACTAACGACTATAAACATCAATAGACAAGTTATCGTTGCTGGGTCGCAGCATCTGCGTTTGTTTTGTTAATGTTGATCGTGGTCTGATCGCTGAGCTAATGTCGGTTAGCCACCGGGCTAACATTAGCTACTATGCTACGCCGGTGCTGCAGGCCACTGGTGTCAAGTGAGCCCACAATTCGCCAGTCGCCGTCAAGTGAGCCGCCAAGTGAGCCGAACCATCAATTTAAGTGTGTGACTATTCAAGCCTTTATGGTAAAAAACGAAAATGAACACATATCTTTCTTCCGCTTTCAAAATAAAATGCCGAAAATGTTTGTTTTGCCAATTTCGCTCATGGAATGATTAATTGTTAAAGGTGTTATTCAATCATGAATCTTAAAACAACATATTGCAGACTGATTTACGGAGGATGTTGGAGAAATTTCAAAATAAAGTTCACTATTCACTCCAAATTTATATTTTCTCTGAGTTTGAGGGCCCCTCATTTGACAACGATTCATAATTGCAACAGTAAACCAATATGACTTTATTCATGGTCTTGCCTACTATCTATACTGTAAATTACAGACAGATTTGATGTAGCAATTTGTAGAAATTTCAATGTAAAGTTCAATATTTTCAACTCTACATTCGTCTTTTTTCTGAGTTTGAGGGCCTCTCATTCTAAAAATAGCCATAATTGCAACAGTAACCCAATGGTGACTTTGTTGATGGTGATGCCTACTATCTGTGCTGTAAATTGCAGACAGATTTGATGGTGGAATTTAGAGTGTCTGTCTTTCTGTGAAATACATATGATTATATATGTTTATTATTGATTGTTATCTTTTTAAGTTATCTTTGTAATTATTATTATTTAGGGGTTTTCCATTTCCTTTTATCTATCCAGTTATCTGTCTTCCAGACACCATTAATTATCTCTCATGGTTATTTCTCGCCCTCCTGTGGTTCATTCTAATTACTGCAAGCAGATTTTTTGGCAGTTTTAGGGGATTTTGCACAACAGTGGGTATTTCCCTCTCTACATTTCCTGTCTCTCTACACTTGTGAGGACACTCGTTCACTTAAGTTCAAATAAATAACAATTTAACCTCTGGATCAGATGTAAATTGATTTAAGGTTCATTTTATAAGTCTTATTGACACGTTGAGTTGCAGTAAACTACAAAGATAAACACTTAGTATGAAAATGGCTCCGTATAAGACATGAAGTGAACGAGTGTCCTCACAAGTGTAGAAAGACCCAGAGAGAAAGGTGTGAAAAGGTCGAGAGACATAGTTACGCCGGTGTGTTCTACGCATTCGGGGATGAAGGGGACCCCTCCCTTCTGCACAGAGGAGTCTATGAAGCTGTAGGATATCGTATCATATCATACATGATATCGGTATTCTTTCCCTGTGAAAAGCTTAAACGTTTTTGGTTTGTATGCATACAGATTCTTATGTGTGAGTTTAAAAATTCTACAAATTAAGATGATATCTATTCATTCAGCATCAAATCTGTCTGTAATTTACAGTACAGATAGTAGGCACCACCATGAACAAAGTCACTATTGGTTTACTGTTGCAATTATGGATCGTTTCTGAATTAGAGGCTCTCAAACCTGGACAAAAAGGCGAATGGTTAATTGAAAACACTGAACTTTACTTTGAAATTTCTCCAAATTACTACATTAAATCCCCGAAATGATACTTCATGTGACAACTCACACTACATTCACTTCCTGTTTTATTTTGAAATAACTGCAACCCTAGTTGTGTTATAATATTTAACAGAGTCTGTTTTCCCAGATATGTTTTTTTACAAGGCAACTTTTGGCAAGAAAATCACAAGTCACATAACTGAGATGCTTGAAAACACTTTATCTTGATTTAATAATATACATACAGTAAAATAGAACTTAAAAGGATTTTAATATTAGATGCAGAGCATTTAATTACCACTATGGTTGTAAGTAAATATATAAATCCTGTAAGATAAACCAATAGTAAAGGTCTCATAGCCATTTTAAATATCAGGAAATCAAACACAGCTAAAAAATAATATTACCAATCTTATTAGTTTAAAAATCTAAAGAGATGCCAACAGGAGGCACCAATACATGTTGAAAAAGAATTTAAACATCAATTTTACATTTCTAACATCAACACAATGTTACAGTTGAAGCATTAACGAGGTGTGGCACAGATTTCATAAGGACTTGGTGCTAGAGTGATCCCAAAGGAGTACTCCATCTTAGACTTGACCCCACCAGGCATGGAGAGGGTGAAATGCTGCATGAAAGAGGTGAAGAAGAGGAAAAGCTCCATCTTGGCCAGACTCTCCCCGAGGCAAACTCGTTTACCTGAGACAAGAAAATCAAATACCGGTCAAACCGATCATTCCTGTTCTCTGTCAGGCCTGATGCTTTGGCTGTACAGGGAAATTCAAAGGGTAGACATGAAACACATATCTCCAGTGCTCCATAGTAACATCATGGTACCGATACTGAAAAAAAGAAGAAGTGTCATTGAAGAATCGAAATTTTCTGAAATGACAATGGGCCTAATGACCGTTTTTTTCATCAAAAAAAAGATGTTATAGTATGCTGTTATTTTTCACCCAAAAAGTGTTAAAAAAACGACATTCTATACAATGCCGTTTTTTCATTAAAAAACAAGATATAATCCACTGTTATTTTTCATCAAAAAGTGGCAAAAAAGGACATTATATACCATGCCATTTTTTTCATCCCAAAAGTGGTATAAAAAACGACTTACTATTCTATGCCGTTTTTTTCATCTAAAAACGACATATTATATTATGTCGTTTTTTTCACCCAAAAATTGGTAAAAAATGACAAACTGTACTATGTCGTTTTTTCATCCAAAAAGTGGTAAAAAAAACAACATACCATACTATTCCGTTTTTTTATCCCAAAAGTGGTCAAAAACAACATACTATACAATGCTGTTTTGTTCATCCAAAAACGACATACTGTAGTTTGCTGGGGGTTTTTCATCCAAAAAATGGTAAAGAACGACATACTATACATACTATGCTGTTAATTTTCATCCAAAAAGTGGGGGGAAAAAACAACTTACTACACTATGCCTTTTTTTTCATCCAAAAACAACATATTATACTATGCCGTTATTTTTCATCCAAAAAGTGGTAAAAAAAAAACCGTAGTATATAGTATGCTGTTTTCCTCAGCCAAAAAGTGGTAAAAAAAAGTGGTCAAAAAACGTTACCATGCCGATTTTTTCATCCAATAAGTGACAAAAAAGGACATTATATACTATGCTGTTTTTTTCATCGAAAAACGACAAACTATACTAGGCTGTTTTTTTCATAAAAAAACATGATACAATACACTGTTATTTTTCATCCAAAGAATGGTAAAGAAACACATACTATACAATACGCATTTTTTTTCAAATTTCGCCATTTTTAAGTCCAAATTCGTTTTTTCTCTGAGTTTGAGGCCCTCCTTGGAAAAATAGCCATAGTTGCAACAGTAACCCACAGGTGACTTTGTTGATGGTGATGCCTACTATCTATACTGTACATTTCAGGCAAATTTGATGGTGGAATTGACAAAAAATTCAATGTAAAGTTCGTTATTTTCAAGTCCGCATTTGTTTTTTCTCTGAGTTTGAGGGACTCTCCTTGGAAAAAAAGCCATAGTTGCAACAATAACCCAATGGTGACTTTGTTCATGGTGATGCCTACTATTTTTACTGTAAATTTAAGACCGATTTGATGGTGGAATTTAGAGAAATTTCAATTTAAAGTTTGCTATTTTCAAGTCCACATTTGTCATTTCTCTGAGTTTGAGGGCCTCTCCTTCGAAAAATAGCCATAAGTGCAACAGTAACCCAAGGTGACTTTTTTGATGGTGATGCCTACTATCTATACTTTAAATTTCAGACAGCTTTGATGGTAGAATTTACAGAATTTTCAATTTAAAGTTCAATATTTTCAAGTCCACATTCGTCTTTTCTGTTAGTTTGAGGGCGTCTCCTTCGAAAAATAGCCATGATTGCAACAGTAACCCATGGTGACTCTGTTGATGGTGATGCCTACCATCAATACTGTAAATTTCAGACAGATTTGATGGTGGAGATGAGATGAATTGCAATTTAAAGTTCGCTTTTTTCAAGTCCACATTTGTCTTTTCTCTGAGTTTGAGGGCCTCTCCTTTGAAAAATAGCCATAATTGCAACAGTAACCCAAGGTTACTTTGTTGATGGTGATGCCTACTATCTATACTGTAAATTTCAGATGGATTTGATAGTGGAATTTAGAGAAATTTCAATGTAAATTTAGCTATTTTCAAATCCACATTTGTCTTTTGTCTGAGTTTGAGGGCTCCTCCTTCGAAAAATAGCCATAATTGCAATAGTAACCCATTGGTGACTTTGTTGATGGTGAAGCCTACTATCTATACTGTAAATTTCAGACAGATTTGATGGAAATTTCAATGTAAATGCAATGCACATAATGTTGTTGTAATAGTGGTGCTACAAGAAAAATTAATTTTCATGATTACAAATGCTCTTATGGCAGCCCATGCATACAGGGACAAGGCTGTTATGTTTTAATAATGGTTTTGCTTTGCAACTAAATAACCTTAATGAAGATCCTGGTCTGGCACTGAGGTCATTAGAGGGTCTGTTAATAAAGTGGAGTTGATTTGAGACACGCAGGGTGTGACCCCAGGTGCTACTCATTCTTAAGCTCAAGTACAGTATAAATGGGTCCACTTCTCCGTATCAAAGAGAAGTTTGATGAATTAATTTCTATCAATTTCTAAATACTTATTTCACCACAACAGTAGACCCTCCGGATTGTGGCTCTTACTTTCATAATAATAGCATCAGTTCGCGTTTTTTATTTTAATACTTTACTTTGAGTTTCAAGCTATATGTGGGGGGAAAAACATTCAAACATAAATCCAAAGATGTTGCGTACAAGAGAAATGTACACTGCAATAATTCCTCGTTTTGTGTCTGTTTGCTTCAGATGAGCGCACAACGCTTTTATTTTGAAATACTTACACCGGATGTGACAATGTTGTTCCTGCAGGTGGTGGAGAGCATGAAGAGTCAGCTGACCTAGAAAAATAAGATTGGTCCTGAAATGGACTTAAGTGACAGTGTCAGAGTTGACAGGACAGAGAGAACAAAGAGCAGCATTCCTCCATCTCTCAGGTACGTTGAGATTTGACGTTTTGAATTGAAGAATGGGTCCGTTTCATCGGTTAGAAGCAGAGGCTAGCGAGCCTGTAAGCTAGCTTCTAACCATTTAAACTAGTCAGAACCATAGACTGGCCTGAACTCCACGTTAAACTATTAAACATGTCTTTCGAGGACTACAATAACACAACAGAATGGACATACATTCTAGTGTTGAATGAAGTTAATTGGCTCAGTGAAGGCAGCTGTTGGCGGTGATACGGACATGACTTCCTTGACCGAAACTGTCTGGTATCGACTGATAGTTTTTTCTTGCTGTGTAATTGTCTTGTCTCCCCCCTGATTTCTCAGCTGAGCATCTTGTGAAACCCTGTTCCGCAAAAGTGACCAACGCTTATGCGTGTGGTGCGCAACGTCAGCGGTTTCGTTGTCTCGTCAGTCAAACTTTTACCTCCTTAATTCCTGCAAACTACTCGACATCAATGCGCACGTTGAGTGTTCTCTCTATCGCTAGTTCTTTCTCGTGTCTTTGTGTCCTACATGTTGACATGTTTCATGCCGTGAGGCTGGAGAAGCCTCGCACGACCAAACTGCAGTGACAGCAGAAAGTCGCGATAATGAGAGGAACAATCACATGGCTTGATAAAGTGCATGTGGTTTCATTTATAAATCCAAGAATAACCCGCTGCTCCCAGGACAGGGGGCGATCTGTGACTTCAGGTCGCTGAGTGTGTCTGACTGAAGTGCTGAGTGAGTGTGGGTTCATACCAACACACTGTTGACAGATTCGAATGGTGCCATCAGTGATGATAACACAGTGCTGTCACATTCTGCTGAGTCATGGTGTTATGTCTTGATTACGTTCCTCTCCAAACCCCCCGAGGCTCCAGGATGTATCGTTCTGCATGCTGTGCTCATTGTTCAAATTACAAAACACTTATTATATGTAAAAACATGGAAGAAGGAAAATATGATATCCCCTTTAAACATCCAGCTAACGTTTGTTGAATACATGTATTGGGCAGAGATTGAGTTTAAATTAAATGAGATGTAATGGTGTTGTTAAAGGTTAAGTGTCATCTAGTGTTTAAGTTACATTTTCAGTGGTAAATCCCCCCCCCCATGATAGGCACATCCATTTTCTCTATTATTGAAATATGGTGGCCTCCATGAGAGAAGACCTGCTCTGATATAGATATCAGTGGCCATATATGATTAATCATGCCAATGTTTACACTTGACTCTCTGCTTTTCAGGATCACAGGATCTGTATGATTGAATCTCTACCAGCCACAGTTTAGACGATGGCTTCAGACCAACCGCGGTCTGATGTTCACGCTCTGGAGAAGCACAAGTAAACGTAAGCATCATCTGATTCCTACTGATTGTAAAAGTCAGGCCAAACAACAAGGCCAGAGATGACTTCAAGTCATTTTTTTATATTTACATCAATAAATATAAGCTTATTTGTTTTTTATACTCTTAATAATTGGTCAAATATTTCTCAAATCTGAGGTTGATGATTCATGAGTTGTACCTTGTGACAGTGTTTACACAATGCAGAAAAGATACATCAACATATATTTGACCAGGTGCATTGAAAATTAAAGCGTGTATGTGTAGTGTAGCTTCATTGAGTAATGATCATATTGAAAAATATGACCATTAGATTGCAGTGATTTCATAACTTCTGTTTGTGCTCCTTTTTCCCAGGCATCTGTTCAACAGCTCCTCTTCTGTCCCCAGCTTGTCTCACTACCTCACTACCTACCACTACCCCACGCCTCCTGTCTCCTTGTAAAAATGGATGCCACAGAGCCGATGCAGCCCAGTCTGAACTCCTCATATGTTTCATCCGCTCCTGGGAACCACGATGCATCTGAGGACGAGGACGATGACCAGGCCCCGTCCGCTTCCCTTCTCCCCAAACACACATCTGTGTCGCTGGCCGTGCGTTACAGTCCTGAAGACTCCTACTGTTTTGTTTACATCATCTTCTTTCTGATGGGCATCGGCTCGCTGCTGCCCTGGAACTTCTTCATCACAGCCAAACACTACTGGCTCTACAAACTGAGTAACAACACTAATCCCGGCAGCAGTGAGGAGGAACGCTCCGAGCTCAGTGTGAGTGAGAGACACGGCTCTCTACTCACAGCATGTGTTTATTGTTTGTGTGTGGACACGGGCATGTGAGGACTGAGTGTCCTTTCACAGTTTGCATCCATTCTAACACAATTCTACAATTAGAAATGCCACTGCCTTACTGAAACCAGATAAGTCAAAGTTAGAGATGATAGACAGAGAATATTGTTTCATGTAATACTATTAGTTTGGATTGTAAACACAGTATTGGTACTAGATGTGTGATTCAGTGGTTTCACTTGTCAAAAAAAAGTCATCGCCAATACAACAATGTCAGTCAAAGATAACTCACACAACTTCAGGAAGTAAATGGTGGATTTAAATCAATTCTGAGGCAAATGCATTTCAGTATGAAATTACAGCAAAACATAAGACAGGAAATCATCCCCTCCTCTCCTTTCATTTCCTCTTTTTAGATGATATTTGAATACTTGATTGTGATGTTGAGGCAAATTATCCATGTTCTTTATCTATTTATCTACAGGATTATTTTGAAAATTATCTGGCCATTGCCTCCACGGTGCCGTCAGTGCTGTCTCTGGTGCTCAACTACATCCTAGTTAACAGGTTGACACACACACACACTCACACACAGATTTTATTTTATTTACCATGACAGACACTATAATGCAGATTTCAGTTGCACATGTTATTGAGTGTTTCAGAGTTTCAAATTGAATCTTACAGATTTATGTATCCCTCTTTGTTTATTCATACTCACCCTGTTTTAATTCAAGCAAAGCAACAAGATGTTCTGTCATGTCTCTACAGCTGAATACCTTTTCTAGTATTTGTTGAGACATTTTAAAGTAACATTTCTCACCTCAGCGCCTCATCTGATGTTCTGCTTCATCCCCGTACGCTTGTTTCTGATATTGGCAGGTTGTCTTCAAATGTGCGGATCCTGGCGTCTCTCTTCCTGATCCTGGTGGTGTTTGTGGTGACCACGGTGCTGGTGAAGGTGGACGTGTCAGGCCACAGGGAGGAGTTCTTTGGTGCCACGTTGGCCAGCGTGGCTGTTGTCAGTGGAGCGTCCAACGTCTTCTGTGGCAGCCTGTTTGGCATCAGTGGACATTTCCCCATGAGGATCTCTCAGGCCCTAATATCAGGTACCAACCACATTCAGGTCAAGGATTACAGTGATTTACACATTATCATCATATATTTTCTCAGCACTACCTTTTCTCTCTTGATAACACACATAGGAATATTTGCTCATCTTCTATATTTTATTATATGCATCTAATTGGCATCCACCCTTCATAAAACCAGATTCATCTGCAGTGTTTTGTCCTCCCCAAAGCTACAGAACTGTTTAGCTGTTAAAGATATTGTTATGTAAACATAACACATAAAAGTATCTCTTGTCTCAGGCCAGGCAATGGGAGGGACACTGAGTGCAGTAGCTGCAGTGATGGACCTGGCGCTAACAAGTGATGTGACGGACAGCGCTTTAGCCTATTTTCTGACGGCCGACGTCTTCATTCTGCTCTGCATCATCTTGTATCTGCTGCTGCCAAAACTGGCATATTCAAGGTGAGGGGCAGACTAATTACATTTGATGTACTAAATAAATGAATAAATACACCACCTACTAATGTCAAAATTAAGGAAGACCCCTTTAAATTTAAGAACCTATTAAATGTCTGGATCTGGTTTAGGATCAAATCCATTAAACGACTAAAGACTTGGGTGGGGCCAAGTCCATAATATGGTAACTCGGCTTGTTTGACATAACAACTCTGCTGGTGGGGCCTGGAACCAATACACCGAGCCGATGTAGCTTCTTGGATGAGAGGTGAAATGTCTTAACTTGATTAAGACAAGTTGCCTTCCTACACTTTGTACTTTGCCAAATGTCACAGACACAGTAATGATTTCCTCCTACTTTGACATCGTGAAATGTCATTTTTTCAATTATGTACTGATCTGGTTGGGAAACATCTTGTACATGAATGTAAGTGACAAAAGACAAAGTGATGCTGCTTGATTGAATTGAAGGGGCCTTGGCAGAGGCACATGCTCAAGTCTGTGCCACTCTGCTCCAGCAGTGGACACTTATAACGTTTTCATTCATTTGCCACTAGATGGAGTTAAAGTTAACCAAATGAAATTCTACAGTTGCATGCTTCAGTTTTTTAATGGAATTCTAAATTTGTAGATATTTGATTTAAATCCTGTGTATTCTACACACTTAGGATAAGTGTCATGGATAAAACCAGTGTTAGTAAGACAGGTTCGTAGGTTATCTGAAAATTAGATAATTTCATTGTGTGTTTCAGCCTACCGGTATTTTGAATCAGTCAGGACAGAGAGACGTTTCACTGTCACTGGAGCCTTTGTTCCATAATCTTTTTCTCTCTTCTAGACACTACATGCTGGCAGCCACATGCACCAGTGCAGCAGTGATGACTGAAGATGGAGTCACATTAAGCCAAGTCTCTGCACCACCACTGCGTCCCATCCTCAGGAAGACGTGGGTTCTCGGCTTTAGTGTTTTCTACGTCTTCTGTGTCTCGATCATGGTGTTTCCTGCCGTTTCCTCGGGGATCCAGTCTCTCAATAAGGACAGCGGCAGCCACTGGACAAACACTTACTTTGTGCCACTCACTAGTTTCCTCGTCTACAATTTAGCAGACTTCTGTGGCAGACAGGCCACAGCCTGGTTGCAGGTCCCAGGCCCCACCAGCAGAGTCCTGCCTGGCCTGGTGCTGTGTCGCACCGTCATGGTGCCACTCTTCGTGTTCTGTAACTTCCAGCCCAGGGACCACATCCACACGGTGCTGTTCTCCCATGATGCCTTTCCTGTGGCGTTTAACTGTATGTTGGGCCTTTCTAATGGCTACTTGGGTACACTTCCAATGATCTATGGACCAAAGGTGGTTCCTCGGGAGCTGGCAGAGGCCACAGGTGTGGTCATGGCCTTCTTCCTTGCTTTGGGACTGGCTGTTGGATCTGGGTTCTCTGTGCTTCTCGTGCACTGCATCTGAAGAGGCAGTGATGATGTAACTTCATGTAAAGTGGTGCCATGGAACTGACAGAAAAGTCTGTTCAGCCACTGCTGATGAGAGGCAACAACCTTAAACTGCATCAGCTAAGTCAGTTGTTGGAAGGGAAGTCCTTACAAAATGTCTGAACTCCGTCATACCTCACATTAACTGTGCCGAGTTTACACTGATGGTCAGAGCCTTGGGGTGGAGACTAACCAGACTTTACCCCTTCATGGTTCTCAGATGGAGAGTTCCAGTCAGTACAGTGTAAGGGACAATTCATTCCTTTCCTTTTGTACTTACAATTATTTTTTGGAAAATGCCTGTATCTGTTTCAAGTTGTAGTAGTATTCCAGGGGTGTTTCATTTTATTTTACATGAACATTTCAGAGGGACACAGGTGAAAGATGTGGCTGTTAATGAGCGTGATGTTCAATGCCTAAATTTTGTAATGGATCACAACTTATAAACTGAACATTTCTAATAACTTGTAAAGTTTGTTTTTTCAAGTGATCACTTGTATTGTTTTCAAGCTGGGATGAATACTACTGCTTGAATTGCTGCTTCATTAAAAGGTTGTGAGTAAGGTTAAGTCCCAGTATTTCCATTTAATTTCACTTAATCAAAAATGTATAATCACCTGAAGATTTAAAGTGTTATTACCCTGGAATGGAACTTTTGTATTTCACAGGGAGCAGGTCCGCTATGGAGGTGGCAATGTCGCATCACAATATTTGGGAATTGACAAGCGCAACTCCCTTTTTAATATTTGCTAAAAGTCAACCATTGATTTGAAGTGTTAAAAGGAAAGGTTAAGTGAGGGATATCCAGCTGGATGACACCAATTCCTACACTGAACCTTTATCAACATGGATGAAATTTCTGAGCAACATCGACTTTTATAGACATGTATGACTTTAACATACATGTGTTATCACATTAGATCACATGACATCTTTAATTGAAGTTATTGATTGTATTAGTGATTATTGGTAGGGACAAGCACCTTAGTAGTAAAATGGAGGGAGTCAAATGACTAGAAGTTCACAGTAACATGCCATCTGTGCTCTGGGCTTTGACTGTAGACCAGAAACCAATTTGTTTCCTCCCATTTCAGTGGAGAAGTGCAGTGTAATGCAGACTAGACTTCTTCACATGACGAGGTTGCACAACATTCGGTCTTGTGGTTTTACAGAAATGCCGATGGGTGTATAAATTGATGATAGGTTTTGTGACAAAGCAAGAAAAAAAAAAAAAGAAACAAATAGATTGGGATTGTTTTTAATTGTTAAAAATCTTAAGATCAACTTGACAGTTGGCTCAGGGTTTGAAGCAGACAAATCCAAACAGGCTTTTTGTATGGTAGAAACACTGTGATTTATGAACACTAGGAAGAGTGCAAACAATGGGAGGCACGATCTCAGACACATGCCCACAAAAAACAGTATCTACAAAATAGAAATTTGTTTCAGAGATCAGACATCCTACTAAAAGCAATGTCAGTCATTAACACACTGAGCTGTCTCCTATTTGCAATGAGGAATTCCAGCTAGAAAAGGGAATAGAATCCTGCTGGGGGATTCTGAAGACAGAGCAATCAACTGATGCTTAGTCGAAATTATACAAAATGTGAAACTTGAATTGTTCCCACTCACTCATTCACTTAGTCACGCACACACAAAAGTAACACCACACCTTGCAAGAAAATGTAGGGGAATAACCCAAATGTGCTCAGTGAGGCAGCCACAGGCAACTACACACAAATCACTCCTCCCCTGCCCCCTCCCAGGAGAAGGGGAGGAAAAAAAAAAAAGAAAAAACAAAATTGTCCAGTCCCTTTCTACCATGAAATCGCTGAAAATGACAGTTAACTTCAAACACAAATTGCAGTAATTTATTTCTATTAAAAAAGAAACAGGACAAAATTTAAAACTGGGAAGCAGCACTAGAATATTATTTCTTTGTAATTCCCTCCAGGTCAGTTTGTGCTGCTCTTCCTCTATACCCACACATGACGTTTGCAGTGAGCCACAGCCTGAAAACAAAGAAAGAAGCCATTGGAGGTTTTTACAAGAAAACACATGTAAGTGGTAAATAGAAACTGTTCATATCCCACAGTCCCCCTCTCTTAAGACTTATTTGGTGTTGAAATAGATCTTTGATTACTCACATTGCACCTGGATGCTGTCTCCATGTTTTTGCACCAGAACGCAGGTCCCCAGCTGCACTGCTCTGTTCCCAGCAGCATGCGTCGAGCTTCAGGACATGCTCCCAGTTTCTGTTACACAAACAAAACGTTAATACAGTGGACAGCAAGGATGTAGTTTAAGCCCAATATCACATTTAATGTCCATTCCCTACAACTGATGACACACAAACTAGCTACCTAAGTAGCTAGTTTATGTACAAATCTTCAGTATTTGGAGTAGACTTTCTAAGTACAACAGAGTTCCACACATTGAATGTAATGACATTCCATGATATTCATTAAGAGTTAATAAACTTTACCAAGCACACAAAGTCTGGGTCAAGCATCTGGAGCAGCAGCTGGACAAGCATTGGCTCATACTGCACAATCATCTGGTCGCACTGCAGACAAACACACAGAGGTTAATACAACTCTCATCTGAGGAGTGAAACGGTTCCACAATCTAAGAGGCTGAGACTTTTCACCTCAGTCTGCAGAGCATCGGGCAGGAAGCTGCACACTTTCCTCACAGCCTCCTTGATCTGCTCCTCTGTTGCGTTTTTCTCCAGGATCCCATCAATGTAATTTACAGCCATCTTGCACACTTCACAGTAGCCACCAGCCTTGAAGCGAGTCTGGTCGAGTTGAACTGGACAAAGATTCATATTAGTCTTAAAAGACATTTCACTCAATAGAGGTAAATGGAATCAAGTAACAGTGAGTTTAGTTTGTACTTTAAAGGAAGAAACATTACCAACATATGCACGACTGGCATCTTTGCAAAGTGCCAACACAGTGCAGATGACCTTGGGGTCAGCCTGCTGAACCAGGAGCTCAATGATGGCCTGACCATAGGTCTCAATCAGGTCCTTACACTGGGCAGTAAGAGTGCTGGGCAGGTATGTGCACACCTTCTCCACAGCATGAATCACCTCCTCCTGAAAAAAAAAACACACAAGTTAGTGTGATGCCAGAACTGTGACATTACTGCTCTTTATCCATTTAAGACAGATATACCACTCATAAGTTGATAAAAGCATAAAATAGTGCTCAATCCACCTTCTGGGTCACCACACAAATTAGATATGGAAATGGCAACAGTTGATACATTTTGATGAAAGCGTCTCACCTCTGTTTCCTGATCCTCTAGCATGGTCTCCAGCTGCTTCATCACAAACTCACAGATGGCACATGTTGGAGAATCTTGGACACGCACCAGGTTCTGGAAACACAGGAAACATCTCATGTGAGTGTGAGCGATGCGAAAGTGATATACATGCGACACCAATAGAGTGCCGACGGGTAATACACACACACACACACACACACACACACACACACACACACACACACACACACTGTAATAGGTTACATTTACAATGACATACCTTGGGTGTCGCCATCTTGGTGGCAGGCACCATCTTGACAGCAGGCACAGTCTTGGCAGCCAGAAGTTCCAGCATGGGAACAGACTTCTTCAGAGTAGCCACACAGAAGCCGGCATGGACACAGATGTCCTTGGGTGGCTGAGGATGCAAATAGAAATGTTAGAATGCAGAGCTTAAAGGTCTAACACTGATGACAGTTGGTGCTTTCATTTTCCATGTGTTTCTAATCCACATGTCATACCACAATATTTCCACCAATGCAAATTCCTCTATCACCCACCCTCTCAAAAGTCAACAACATAGCACAAGGCACACCCACAATGACAAAACATACCAGCTCCAAACTTGGTGTTTAGGAAGCATTAGACATTTAGAATAAACATGCAGCTCTTTGTAGTCATTTTCAACACCAGTGCGTCTCACAGTTGAGCAGTTTATCTACAGTCATAGGATCCAACATTAAAACATTCAAGTGTCTGATGTGCTGTTAATGAATTGCCTTTGTCAAATTAGTTTAACAGTGTTAGTCTCAGTCAGTCTCATACAGAGCACATGCATCCCCCACTGTGTGAAGTAAGAAGCTAGAGAGAAGGGAAACGCACAAATAACAGTTGCTAGTGGTTAAGATGCTACAGGCCGAGGACGGAGGAGACCTACCTGTTCCTGGGAGCAGCGCACAAAACCCAGAGGAGATGGGGGGAAGAAAGAGCAAGAAAACATGAATGGAGAGTTGGACAGAATGGAAGATGAAAAAGATTAGAAAATAAGAGAAAGTACTGCTGGAAACGTATGGCTTAGTGCCACAAAAAAAACCCAAAACAAATGATCACTGTCATTAAGCTCATTACTGAACATAATGGCAAATAAGGTTATTATGGGACACAAAAATGTCTTCATACATGTAAAATGGTAAAGTTAGAGGACTCACCATGGACAAGAGCAGGGCGACAACTTCAGGACCAAACCGGGAGACATACTGCTTACACTACAGAGAGGAAAACAATTATTATCTGGCTGTTTTGAAAAGAGTGAGACATTTCTATTGAATAAAATCCTACACTTGGGCAAAGTCTTACCATATCAGACATGCCTGGCCCCAGCAGATCACACTGGTTCTCAATATTCTCAATGATCGAGTCAGTAAATGAGGAGTTGGCCTTTGCTTCAGCTTGAGCGTCAGTTATGAACTTGATGCAGTCCTGACACACTTCTTCTCCAGCCTACAATGAAGGAAAGGTTCAGCAAAACCTACAAGAACATGTTGTTCTGTATGCGTGTGTAAAGGTATTAATAGTACCTGTGTTGATGTTTCCTGTTTGACCGCCTCCTGTTTGGGACTCTCTTGAGGATAGAGGAGCTGAGGCACGTTCAGGAGGAAAGGAGCCAGAGGCCGTGAAAGATCCACCTGAGGGATTTCATTGGACTTGAGCTGTTCCTTAGCCTCAACCTTAGCCAGGGCTGCTTGCTGAGACGTGCACAGCCCAATGGCCCCACACACCACAGCGGGATCGTCCTGAAGAAACAACTTCAGGTTATTACAATATCAGTCACTTTATGAAAAGGTGTCATCTGGAACAAACTGTCTCTTCTGGTCCTGTTGTAGCAGGTCAAAGTTGAAAAACAGAAGCGTACACCACACGTTCTCAGTCATGGGGTTTACAACGACTCATGTGTTCCCCTTTAGACTTGAGACTCACTTCCTCATCAATAGGCCTCACTGAGCTTGAGGCGCTTTGCTCACAAAGTTATTTATCTTTTTCAGACTAAGAGACAGAGAAATCATTGTAAGCGTCTTAGATCGAGCTAGACAATAAACTGACGAACCAATACAGATTTAAATTTTGGGCAACGCTCGGTTCAAACTGAATGTAATGTAATGCGTTTTAAGATTTCTAAGTGGTGACGACACAATTAAAATGCTAATTTATTAAACTTTAACGTTTTATGTTAATCTTCCATACCTGATCATTTAACTCATTCATTAGAATTTGAAAACAAAAGAAAAGGTTAAAGCTTGGTAATAGCTTGATTGTGCTCACCAATTCTCCAGTAATGATTCCCATGATGATCGGGAAGTAGTCATCCACCATCTCCTTGCACTCGGCGCTCAAACCTTGATCAGGGATGAGCTGGCAGGCCTTCTCCAGGTACCCAAGAACCTCACTCTGCAATCACAGATACATCAAACATGTTCTAGCTGGTAATGGGTTTGCTAATTAAATACTCGGGTATTTTCAAACACAGCCCATTTCTCCTGAAGCTGGCACAGTAAATACACTATGGACGATAAAAGCTATATTTTAGCATTTTATAGCAAAATTAAAATTCACCGCTGACCAGCGTATTTTCCTTTTCCATTGTTTTATCCAATGTATCACCAGATTGATTGTAGATGCACCACTTGACACAGTATTTTCTTTCTCTCTTTGAAAGTTTTTCTTTCCTCTTACCTCAGTGACATTGTCCTTTAGTAGCTGCTCCACCACGATCAACACTTCTTTACACAAGTTACATGGCACAGAGTTCTGAAAACACACAATTGAATGCGATCAATAGGATTAATGAGAAAGATTTATCAAACAGAGAGCAAACTACAATTCTTAAATAACTGTAAAAATCTCTTGTCCAAAATAACAAGAGATGTGTGTGGAATTACTAGACGAAACAAAAATGTGACATTCATGAAGCAAATAAATCAATCTCACCATCTGTGGCTTGTTCCACACGTTCTGCTGACAATGAGTTACAGCTCCACACAGAGATGCTGTCTTTACATTCTGACACCAGTAGGAGGGGCCACGGGCACACTGCTCAGTGCCCAGCAGTGGGGTGGCTATAGCTGCAAATTGTACATAAAAGATCAAATTCCACTTTAGATTAGGAAGTAGGACATGTGACAAAAACACTTTCCTACAAATGCTGTTATTGGATTTTAATCCATTTATGGATCACTTTTTAAAATAGGGACTATATTTGTAGTTTGTTAGTGGTGTTACCCATTGTTCATCCATTTGAAACAAACTGACCACATGTCGTGTAGTGACAATTGCATGGAAACTCAAAGTTCACGAACTTCCTCAAAACACTACAGGAGGCAGAGGTCTTACTTCTATGCCATTGTATGGAGGCCTAGCTTCAAAAAGGGAAATCCAAAAGACAATGAAGCTTTAAAAAAACTGAAAAACTTACTTTACAGGTTCTATCATCCGTTATAACAATGTGTTCCTGGCAACAGCTTCACTAATCCAATCAAATACAAACAACCTGTTCCAAAGTATATAAGCAAACCAGTGTGCTTGAAGGACATTTTTCAACATGGGGGAAATATAGCAGATTCTTTGTACTTCTCTTCCACAAATGAGAAATGCATAACTTCAATTTTGTAACAATGAAGAGAGTACATTTTACTGAAGTGAAGAGGGTTAAGTGAAAGCAACATCTGATGCAGCACTTCACCATTCTAATTTTGCTTTCTAAGAGTCACTTCATGTTTTATTAGTTTTTGATGATAATGTTCAAGTAGAGTGTATGCAAGGTGTAGCGACAACCCTTCAGTCTGTGAGCTATGTGTAACTCCTCCCACTCTCTGAGTGACAGGGCAGACAGAGCCCTCCCACCCTCCTACAGGAGTCACATGAGCAGCCAGGCAAAATAACAAGCTGTTCTGGGGCAGACTGACTGTACCACTGAGTGGTGGGCTTTTGTTGTCAACAAGCAAAATACACAACATCAGAAAGAGACTCTGGACAATTTTGCGGCTGCTAATAAGAATAAAGAAAACAACTTTAGAGATTTGCAAATATTGTTGAGCTCCTCCAGCTTGAGGCACATTAAATTTAAGACTTGAGTATGATTCAATGTCACCCAGAAAAGCAATTCAATAGCAATTTTACATTAAAGTGGATGAATAAATTGATAAACCGATGGAAAAAGCAAGCAACATTAAAAGGGGTGAAGTTATTTTTCACTTGTCAGCATCTGTGACATGTCCTGAAATGGAACATTTACATTGAGCCTCACTTTCTGTGAACCAGACTGAAACAGAAACTCTGAGAGCAAATAAAAAATGTCAGTTATGTGAAATAAAACATTTAACATAGGACTCAGGTTGCATTAATTAAAAAAAACCTAACCTGTGAAACTATAATATAAAAGAGACAAAGAACTTAAATTTGATAGTGAACACAAAATACCTCCTGAGCAAAACATTGTGGGCCTACACGGAATGTCTGCAAAAACATGAACACGGATGAGGAAGTATAACACATGATATCAAAATGAATGTTGTACAACAAGAGTTAAATGAGATAAGCACTAAACAAACAGTATCGACATGACTTGAGTCTTCAGCCTCGGGTCTCATAAGTGAACAAAATATTTTCATTTAATTCCAACGCTACCAAGCCAGTTTAGAGATATGTAATGTATAACATTAATAGCCTGGGTGTGATTCCAGGTCGTGTCACATGTTTATTTCTCTGACCCAGATTTGACGTTGGCACAAAGATAGCAATTCTTTAAGTAGAATTAACGCCCATGAAGACAAATACTGGTTTAATAAGGGATGAAGAAAATATGAAATGGAACTTTTCTAGATTCTGACATTTAAGTAAAAAGTTGAAATGAAAACAGTTCATGGAGGGAGGGGTAAGATTCACTTCCTTGTATCTGAACAAGTGGTGAAAGGTCAAGAAAACACAACCTTCAGCACTAAACATCCCATTAAAACCCCTGAGTCTTTATCTGCTTCACTTTGGAAACTTAACTATACATGCAACAAAAGCTAAAATCACCTTTGGTGCGTTTCGTAGCTTCGCTTTGTCACTAGTTTATCATTGTTTACAAAAACAAATGCCTAGTTGGGGCTAACAATGAAGTGGCGTTTGGCTAACGCCTGTTAGCTAGCAGGCTAACGCTTCAATAGGAACAAGCTGTTCATATCGCAGTGAAAAATAACGACTAAAAACTACAACGAAAAACGGTATGAAAAATGAGCCTGGCATTACTTCTTTGGGGACGCACATCGTAAAGTGTATTTAAATGATATTACGATGACGGCTATTAGACTTGAGTCAGTTCAAACATAACCAAAACAAACCAGAGTTTGCTGTTAGCATAAGCCACGGTGCGACCATTTACAGATGCTAGCACTACTTCAGACGTTTCCGCGTTTTGATAGTGAAACGCACTTCAGTTACACAACCGCCGGGCCTTTCAAATAGCACGACAAGCATTTAAAGCAAACAAATACTATCCACAAAACACCATTCATGTTTCTATTGTCTGGACCATTACCTGTAGACACGAACAGCAGAGTTAAAAACAGCATGACTGCGCTGTTTTTCCGGAGCTCAACGTTGTGTGTTCCTGTAGGTTAAAGATGAGTGTATGAGCGTAGATCACTGCTATGCAGACGGGGGTGGGGCTGGTTGTTGCCTTTATGGAGTCTCACAGTCAGCTGACTGCTCACTCAGACATGTGACTGTGACTCGGTCCTATTATGCCTAATCTCACCATTAATGAGAACTCACCTAAAGACAACGCAGCTGTGACACACTAATAACCCTGTTGGATTAATGAGGATTTGGCATAGTATGCGATTTAAGATGTTTTACATATGAGTCATGTGTTCTCCATGTTTATGTTTCGACAATGGGACTTTACTCAACTCTATAGATAAGGTCAGAAACCTTTCTGTGATAAAGTGTCAATCATGTTTATTTAAGTATGCCACATCAAGGTGAATTTAACAATATCGCAGTCAAAAAGTGACATTACAAAACAATTACACCAACAGGGGATGGATGTAACGTGCAAATTCATCTCTAGAAGTCATCAAATCTTCCACACCTTTAAAAAGTAAAGTATAAAGCATGTTTAATAGCTTTTGCTGAACCAAAATGATACAACACAGATAAACTTACTCAAAGAAAGTCACCTAAAAAGAGCATACTAAAAACTGAGGGGATGTATAATAACATATGGGTGATTATTGGAGTGAGAGAGGTAAATACTGATGCGCTTTGATATAAAGGGAGAAATGATGGAAGCGTTTCCTTTTTCAAAGGGTAATTGCATTCAAAGGCATGTAGTTGCCACATTAAAGGCTCTGTCCCCTAATAAGGACGACATGTATGGGACATTTTTGCTTTGCCAGTTGATCTAAGAGACATGGTGACCGACTGATAATGAGGTCACAGTTATAATCTACTCAATAAGAGTCTAAGAAATAGAAAACCCTAACCCGAACCTTACTGTGTGTTTTGACCATAAACACTATCAGTGGTTTGGTTAAATTTGACAAAACACAAAAACATAAAAGCTATTTATGCAAATTCCAAACCACAAAGCCTGATGTGAAAGTCCTTGAACAGCCTCATGAAACCTGACCCTCTATAATCCTGTTTACTGTGATCAGATGGCAGCAACATTGTGTTTTACAGAAATGAGTCAGTGTTTATTTTATGGAGCAAAAAATTTGACCATATCAATTCAGAGGAAGGGTTTGAAAGTCAACTATATTGCCCTTTAATTATACCACTAAGTATTCACTTGTGATTTAGTTTCAAAATGTGCTCTTCAATTATTCTGATATTAATGACTGTTGCAAGTTGCTGCTGAAAACCCCTTACTTCATCCAAATATGTAGAAAAACCTATGATGGCCCTAAGTTCTCAATACAACTGTAGTTACAAGCATGGAGGTCCAACATTGTGACTTTCATAGAGAAATGCAATTCATACATCAATGTGATAGTGCAGTAATTTGATTAGTTTATATTCTATTTACAAAGGAAATGGAAAAACCTTTAAAGTTAGCTAATTTAATAGGAAGTCATAGAAAACCCCATTTTATATTAGAAAAATCTGTTTATTCTGAGACAGCATCCAAATGTAGATAATGAACTATTGAGAAGAAGACAGATAGAAGCATCACACTTCTGGGTCAGAGCTGTGGAAACCTGGAAAACAAAGGAAATGACTGTTACCTGTGGTTAACATACACACACACTGTATTGTAGATTGTCAAACAGACAAATTCTAATAAGTGATGCATGCTCAGATGTGTAACAACATTAACACTAACTAAATAGTTCAGTTATACAGCCAACTTCTAACCTGTAGCATTTATAGACAGTTATTCATTTGTGAAGCCACTACCTTAAATGTACTGTCATGTATGTTAATGACCTCTAAGGTCTTCTTGCATAAGAAATACAGAATGTCTTACATAACAGCTGTACTTATTGATTCTCATTGGTTCCTCAGAGCAGTGGCAGGATTTAAAATGTTTACACCCTTTAGGTTAAAGCTAGTACAAAACACACAGCGTTCTCGATCAATCTAATAAACAGATATAATGCACACATGTCTATGTTTTTTTCTACTGTCTATGTTGATCACTATCACTTTTGATATTGTCTTAATACAAAAGTACAAATGTCAATTCCGACAGTTGCTCACTTGCTATTTCACAACATGGAAGTTAGATTTTTAAAATTGTATTTAAGATTACACCTGATTACAACACTTGAACATGTGTAAGCAATTAATTTAGCAATTGAAATTCACTTCTGGAAATATCCATCTGGATTTTTACATGATTTATGTTGGATTTTCATTATATGACAGTTTTATTCAAGCAATATCGATCCTTTATCCCCGTAGAATTAAATAAATAAATGAATACATGCAAATCTGAGACAAGTAAATAGAATTGTTTTTTCCCCCTGTTTTAGCTCCACAGATGTTGTATATAAAAAGTGTTGGAGCTAATGATTTGAACTAGCTATTTATACTCATTTTTGTAAGACTGCATGCTTACTTTATTCAATTCAATTTGATGTTTAAGTGTAAACATGATAAAGGCAACAGTTTGTTCTGGCGTTTCTATTATAACTGATAAACTGTAGCAGAGAGTTTCCATGCCACTATATACATGTATAGAGGTTCAAAATGTCTTTTGGTCAGCCTCATTAAAGGTGCATTGTGTGAACTTTAGAGAAGAAACCCTCATCCCACCCTTCACATCCAAGCATGTTGTTGCCTTCAATCATCATTAAAACTCAAAATGTTATTCTTTTGTTCATTCGGGGCGACCGTAAAACATGGCGGTTTCCACAGAGAGGGCTCACATCTGATGTTCAAAGATAGGACCTACTATAATGATAACGAACATAACTGTATATATCTGGGTGATAACACAAATGCAAACATCAATACAACTATTCTACTTTCCATTACTACTTATACAAATTAAAATTACATTCTAAGACGTACACACTGGCCGTTTAACAACTTAGAATCGGCATCAGTCCTGAAAACTAAATCTGACGACTCCTGCTCATGCGTCAGATCCACAGTGCTCCTGTTGAACATGATCCACACCTGTCATTGGCCCCCTACAGTCAGTCAGTCGGGGTCAGGGTGCACAGCATTTGCCGCTCGGGGCCTTATCGTCCTTCTTCAGCACCGTAGGTCGGATCACGTCCACGTCCCGGTGCAGGTGGTCCAGGAGGCTCGGCAAGATGTCGGGCGCCGCGTAGAAGTCTAGCAGGAAGAAGCCCCCCCTGGTGTGCCTCTGGTTGTGCTTGCTGATATTGTAGGGCAACAGTCTCTCCCCCAGGTTCTCCAAGTCCCTCACCACCGCGCCCCGCTCCATCAGGGTCGCCACCGTCCGCCGCAGAGCCGCCGCCATCTCCGGCCGCTTCATGGCTTTCAGGATCAGGGCCAGCTCGTACCGAGGCATGGCTCCACGGAGCGAGTCCTTCAAACACGCGTGTTCACCTCGGCTAGCTCCGGGTCA
>JAFBJT010003675.1:3259-43342 GCA_016785325.1 Chascanopsetta lugubris | reverse complement strand
TGTGTGTGTTGTGGTTAAGGGCTATAATATTTTCATTTTTTTATAAAGACTTGATAAAGTATTATGTGAATCCTTGTTAACATTATGCACTGTGCACATAAGGCTACTGTAAATAAAACTAAACATTTATATCCATTGTTCATTTTTATCCTTGTCTCCTCGTGTTGAAGTTTTGTCAAATGAATCAAATGTCACAATCTTTTACAGAGCGACAAATGGATCATATGGAAAATAAACACAATTTATTTTAAATGTGTGGTATGTTAGATTTTGATCATTACTGTCACTTCTAAAAGATATTATAAAACAATGACATACTGACATTCTCATGAATTTATGTTGTAAATGTTTGTTTGTTTTTCCATTACCATTAAATGAGCCCATTGATGTATATTTATATAGGGGGGGGGGCATGTTTTTTGTGTAGTAAAAGTGGATGTATTAAACATCTTTTGAGTTTTAATGACAACTGAAGTCTACCAGAGGTTCTCCTTCATGCTCAGAAAGGTGAGGGTGAGGTGATTGATACAACGTGCAACTTCACCTCTAGAGGTCACCAAATCCTACACTCTACACCTTTAAGATCTACATAAGTGTGGACTTTAAAACAAATACTCCACCTGACATGTGATGTATTGATGCTTTATGATTAATTTAGTTAGCAAAATAAGCTCAAGAATGCCCGGGTGTATAGAATATTTCTGAATTGGGAGTATGATGACACAAGTGAGGCATTATCTGTGATTTGTCAATTTAAGTTAAAATATTAAATACAAGAGTAGAATTGAATTGAAATCAAAGGAAAAGTAAAATATTGGATCTTTATCTTATTGATCACTCAGCAGAAGTCAGTTTCACTCACCACTCGAATTGACCTTGTAAATATATTACAAATATTGGATAGAAGTAATCGAAGTTTCCTGTTGGTGTTTATAACATTTAGAATTCAACAGAAAAAAGTTGGATTTTACAGTAAATGCACATTGATTCCAAATGGCAGTTCGACCACATTCACCTCTAATAACCAGTGATAATATTGACTCCCATAAACTAAGATGAGTTGGCCCCGACTGTGCCCTGCATGACATAAAAGATGTTGGGTTGAACTCCCCCTGTGACACTGCCGTCATCATATGAGTGTTTTCAGTTTTGTTATTAGATGATCAGAGCAGACAGCCTGTAATGTCTGCTCTCAGATGCACGCCATTCATTTGAAGCACTCGGCGCAGAGTGAGCAGACTGTGGTGTGCGGCGTAGGCAGCAAGCAGGGCTGGGTCGGTAGTTCCGCTTCCCCTTCGCCATAGCGGAATTATCCCAGGGCCCACAAGATAGAAGAAAAGTTCAATTGTAAATAGTTGAAGTCGCGTTTCCGTAATCTTGGTGGTACGCGGTGTGTAGCCACGGGTGCCCACATGTTCCAGAGGAGCTGGCTTTGACGGATTAACGGAGATTTAACGGACTTTCGAGGATCGTTCTGGAGTCAAGTTCTATTCAAGTTTAACTGGTGAGGAATCTCCGGTGAGCTCCGCTACTCTGGTTAGCCTGCGAATAAAGCTCAGCTGTGCTAGCTAGCCTGTCCACAAAACTTCCTTCGTTTGAATTCCTACGTGTCGTCACAGTTATTCAGGAAAACACTTGACGTTATCTGCAACTCGGGATGGCATTAGCAGAGAGCTTTACATTCGTCTGTAAAGACCGAAAAGCACAGTGTAGCCTCTTATGCTAATGCTAACGTATTGCTAGCACACTTGTTGGCCAAGAACTCAATAGTAGCATTAGCATGCTAGCAGCTAGCCGCCCCTGTTGTTACATTGTAGAAGGAATCTTCAAAAGCTATATATACCGTTTTATGGGAAAACAAAACGTAAAGACGACGCGTGGACCAAGGACGTGCTATTCTCTTTATTTCAGCATTAAGAGACATGTGAAAAGAGCTAGTTCCACTATTCTTTGACTTCATGTGTGGTGTACCTTTTTAGGGAAAGTAGTCGGCTAGTTTAGTCATCTACTAACTAATAACTGAAGTCGTTCGATACAGAAGCTGACACCATTTCTGAGACTGAGTTTCAGAGACAGCAAAGATGATTCGTGATCTTTACTCTCGCTCTTCGTTCTATAGCAGTCTCTCCTGAAACGTACGCATTGTTGATCAACAACAAACCAACTACTCTATAATATCTGAGTGAATAAAAATGCAAAGCCATAAAGTGAGACGCTGGATAGAATTGATGGCATTTAACTTGGTTTTGAATTGATATAACCCATCTGTTAGATGTAAACATCTTTTTGTTGATATTGTGCATATCGAGATGACAACAGTTCTATACAAATAATTGTATACGCGCCACTCGTCTTAATGTTTTCAAGTGCTTAAAGGTGTAGTGTGTAAGATTTCGGTCATTTTTTGCTACTTACTAAAAATATTAGAAAACAATTAAATACTGATATTTTCATGCATTTATAATAACCTAAATGTGTTACTATTTTTCATTATCCTTAAACGAGCCTATTAATGTATATTTACATGAGGAACAAGAGCCACCGTGTTTTTACAGTAGTCCAGAGTGGACGCACCAATCATCTTTTGCGTTTTATTGACCATTGAAGTCTACCATAGGTTGTCCTGCATTCTCAGAAGGGTGAGGGTGAGGCGATGGATACAACATGCAACTTCACCTCTTGATGGCACCAAATCTTACACACTGCACTTTTAAGGAGAGAAACCCATTAATTACCAACTGGCTGATTAGAAAATCAAGGTGCAAGACATCGGAGGAAGTATTTCCTTGTCCATGCGCTGAAATGAAACGTTCTGTATGATGGATAAACTCATGATTGATAAGTGTTTATTCACTTTGATTTATGAATTGATGTTTTAATTACTCATGATACATACACATTTACATTTAATGCAGTTTAATGGCCTCTACGGAGGCCACCATGTTGCACTATCATGTGTTTTACAATGCTCAAAATGGACAAAATAAACACATTTTTAGTGAAAGTGAAAACTGAGAGCAACCTCAGGTTCTCTCACATACTTGGAAGGGGAGTGCGTGATTTAAGCACAAGAAGTTAAAACCAACTAAGCAGTTGAATATTAGTGCATGGCAACAAAGAGAGAATGAACAGTGCAGTGGTGAAAGAAATTGAGAATTTGATCAATACAATTTAACTGATTGAATTAGAAAAACAGAAATCACACAGGAGGAAGGTGGATTGGAAGCAGAGTAGTTGTTGGCTCAGCATGTGAACAATGGAAACATATCAGCTTGTGTAAGGTTTGACACATCATCCTGTTTACTTCTTTTTCATGTCATTCTGTTCTCTCTGGAGTGTTATCATTATGACCGTTGTGTCGCAAATGATCATCTTCCAGGTACGACCTGGTGCTTCCTATCTGTCACCTCCTCCACATCCCCCCAGTGCATGAGCACACCCAAGCCTCATGCTGATGTGAGCGTCCCCTCACCCCCTCTCCGTTTATCATCCTTTCCATCCCCACTGTGTTCCTCTGGTCCAGAGAGACGAACAGAAAAACTTTTAACGCAGTTATGTGTGATAACGGAGACCCCGAGGATAAACCCCCTGCCCCTCCAGTCAGGATGAGTAGCACCATCTTCAGCACCAGCTCTGGTAAAGACTCACTTTCAGCCAATCACAGCTCCAAACCGCTGCCATCTGTGCCTGAAGAGAAGAAACCTCGCAACAAAATCATCTCAATCTTCTCTGGGGCGGAGAAAGGTAAGGCACAAAGCACTTCATACAAAACTGTTCTCATGCTTGTTTTCAGTATAATGGATTTAATGTTATTTTTCATGTGTTTGTTTCCTTTCAGGTGGTAGAAAGAAAGACAAAGATAAAGAGCGACCAGAGATCTCACCACCTTCAGATTTTGAACACACCATACATGTTGGGTTTGATGCTGTCACGGGGGAGTTTACTGTGAGTTTGGTTACTTCTTTTCTATCACTAATTCCAGTTTTCTGGACCCCCCCCCACACGCTGGATTAAAAGCCACTTTTGATATCCTATCAATTTCGTCCATTTTTATTCATGTCATTCACAGGGTATGCCAGAACAATGGGCTCGACTACTCCAGACCTCAAACATCACAAAGTCAGAGCAGAAGAAAAACCCACAGGCTGTGCTCGACGTTCTAAAGTTCTATGACTCCACTGGCAATGGTCGTCAGAAGTACCTCAGCTTCTCATCCTCCGGTGAGACACTAAAATCAGACTATGGATTTAGGTTCTGTTTGGTTATTTACAGCGTTAAATGCAACAATGTCAAGTTGTTAAATCAACATTTATAAGTTGATTGTAAAGTATCCAGATCATTTCATCGATCTTAGTATTAGTAAATCAAAATGACACGTTGCTCTGAATGAGAATATTCCCTCTTATCAACAAAAGTCAATGGGCTGTACAATTTGTATCAATTTCATTTTTGGTATCAATATTGTCCAACGCTACAAATAAAATGCCTGTAAATTTGAATACATGTGGTTATTCAATGGAACTGGAAAAAAACTTCCATCCCTTATTTTTACTTTCACAGAAAAGGATACATTCACTCCAGGGCCTCAGTCTGTGAGTATTGTCAAAATTCTTAAAGGCATATTGTTTGCTTTATATGGTATTACTCTAACTTGTATTTTATTGTGCATCAGCCTGTAAAAAAAGGCAGTGAACCGTCATCTCCAAATATCAAAGACATTGATGATGATGATGACGATGAACTTCCTCCTCCTGTTGTGGCGCCGCGACCAGAACACACCAAGAGTGTATGTCATATGTGAAACATTCAACTTTTCTCTTTTTATTGTACATTATACATTTGAATGTATTGATTGTTGTTTGGTTATCGTTGTGTTTTGTGCAGGTGTACACTCGCTCTGTCATCGACCCTATACCAGCACCAAGCACATGTCCAGATGGAGACTCTGCCTCCAAGGCTGCAGACAGACAGAAGAAGAAGAACAAGATGTCAGATGAGGAGATAATGGACAAACTGAGTAAGCTTCATTCATCTTATACATAATCTGTCACAACAAAACGGAAGTTTAAATGTCTTCTGTCACATTTGTTTGGCATCTCCTCATATTCTTAATGTGGGTCATAGGAACCATTGTCAGCATTGGAGATCCCAAGAAGAAATACACCAGATATGAAAAGATTGGCCAGGGGTGAGTAGAGAGAAAGTAGTTGTTCATATAACATGTCATGTGATTTTATTTCTATCATATTTTCACAATGATATGAAATATCTTGTCTCCATGCAACCCATTTGCTCACTGAGGTCTCACATTTTCATGGATTTGACTGTATTGTCAGTTGTGAGGCTAAGCTGAGGGATAAGTTAAACTTCCTGATGCTCTTTGAATATAGGCTTAAGTTTAACTAACCCAGTGGAGGCACACCAGTGTTTCCACTGTTGGTATTTTCTGGGTGGTCGTCACATAAGTATTTGAAGCAGAATTTGTAAATTCGTGTGGCATCGACAAATCTGTCAAGTGCTAATTCTACGTCTCAAAATTCACCCTACCAGTAAAATAAATGATTCTGAATGACTGTAAGAACAGTTTTTGAGAACGTCAAGCGAGTTGTGTAACGGCACACTCAGTTTTGGCCCTCATTGTGCCAAAGCAACATGCATTCACTTGTTAAAGGACTCCCCGAACAAGTTATCAACCAGATCCTGAGATTTCATAACCATGGGAAAGAGGTAAAAGACCTCCAGTCGTTGACTGAACGTATGCCAGCAGTGGTTATTATAGGATCAAGCGCATTCACAGACTATGGCTATATTCACATTACCAGGCTTAGGTGACACACATTCATTGCCATAGACAGAAATGGTCAATATTGAATTAGATTTGTGTTCCTCTGATATTTGGAGCAAATGTGTCATTTCAGAGTCCACAAACATTCACATGAAAGTCAGATTCTAGAAAATTGAAGTTGCTGATACGTGGCAGGTCATGAATAAAGTTTGTGACACTCTCGCAGCTGCAGTCTCAAAGACCGTGCTTGATTATTTACACAACACACAAATCCGACATATTTACACAACACTGCGTCAGATCCTGACTGGGAACAAGTGTTACCTGAGGAATTCGCTGTTTGAGTCACTAACCAGAAAGTGTTGATCATATTGTATTACACCAATCTCGACTTCAATCAGTGAAGTGCACAAAGAAAACCACAAGTACCTGGAATTAATGACTTTCACGACATCACTTTTCTTCGTCAGATGTTTGGAGTGTGCGGTCGTCCTGTGACTGCACAGTGCTCACTGAGAGACATGGGTGTTGGCATGTGTTGCTATGTAGCTGCACAAGCGCAAATAGAGTCAGCTAGAGTCGTGACAAGTATCCCAGCAAAAACATCAAAAGGAGTTATTGAGACTACCGACTTTAGTTGCAATTTGCTTTGACATAGGATGCCGTCGTTATAGCAGGGTTATTTGCAATTGGTCAAAATATTTGTTTTTCTGTTTACCGGCTTCATTCTTTCCAAAAGATACGGCCGCATTTAACGGTCTGTATCTGACAGTTTTTGTGTCATGGTTTAGAATCATTTTCTGGAAACCCTTTTATTTGTTTGTTTATTGCTCTGACGTGTCGAAATGTACATTGAAGTAACCTGCTCTTGTCCTTCTCACAGGGCGTCAGGGACTGTATTCACAGCCATCGATGTTGCCACGGGACAAGAGGTGAGGAGTGATGAGAGTTAAACATCTAACGGAGAGATAGTGAAGTACAGCAGTGGATGAGCTACAGAGAATATGAATACAAGCATTTTTTTCAGTCACACAGCAGGTAGTTAGGTGACACCAAGTTATGTAATATGCCCTGTACAAAAATGTATTTGTCAGCATGTAAGTTAAAGGTATAGTGTGTATCATTTAGTGACAGTGAGGTATGACGGTAGGTATGAGGTATGTCCATTCGGGGTTACTGTAGAAATATGCTCCCGTAGAGAGAACTAGCTCCAAATTCATACACTCAGTTGATTATGACTTCGTAACAGTATCTCTAACTATGTTAGATTCAATTTCTGCCAATAGAAATGGAATTCATTTTTTTTGCAAATCTTACCCACTGGACCTTTTTCAGACCTACATTAGAGCTGGTTGCATGTACAGTCAGAAAGAAGATGCGAATGCAGACTAAATATGAAAAGGTTCATACACACAGGAGCAGTAGTTAATTTAAGAATTTCGGTCATCCTCACCACGTGTTCTGTGCCCCTCAACAGGTCGCCATTAAACAGATCAACCTACAAAAGCAGCCGAAAAAGGAGCTGATCATCAACGAGATTCTCGTAATGAAGGAGCTGAAGAACCCTAACATTGTCAACTTTTTAGACAGGTGAGAGTCAATCTGACGTCTAATGGTGCAGATGTGAAATGCACTATTCTGGAATAATCTTGAATGTTTGATGTTGTGTTTTTTCCATAACCTTAGTTTCCTGATGGGGGAGGAGCTGTTTGTGGTGATGGAGTACCTGGCTGGTGGCTCGCTGACAGACGTGGTCACGGAGACCTGCATGGACGAGGCCCAGATTGCAGCTGTCTGTCGAGAGGTCAAATCCAACGTTTGCTTCCAGAAAACCAATAACAACTTCACTTCCGCGTATGCTTTGTGTTGAACGCCTTCCCCCTGTCCTCTCTACGTCGGCAGTGTTTACAAGCATTGGATTTCCTTCATGCAAACCAAGTCATCCACAGAGACATCAAGAGTGACAACGTGTTACTCGGCATGGACGGCTCCGTCAAGCTGAGTAAGACATCTCTCGCCGACAGCCTCGTTACGTTACAACTCCATGTCCTCTCGCTCTGTGTTTGTATTCACTCTTCTCCATCTCTTCTGCAGCTGATTTCGGCTTCTGTGCCCAGATCACTCCAGAGCAGAGCAAACGCAGCACCATGGTTGGCACGCCATACTGGATGGCTCCTGAGGTTGTGACCAGGAAGGCATATGGGCCCAAAGTAGACATTTGGTCGCTGGGCATTATGGCCATAGAGATGGTTGAAGGAGAGCCTCCCTACCTGAATGAAAACCCACTACGAGTGAGTAGGGAGTGTTTTACATATGTATTTTCTATGAAGAGGTATGAATCTACAGATTGCAGCTTTCTTTACCTTTCATCTTGAAAGAAGGGTAAACGACAACAAGTTGCGTGTCGCGTGGACACCGGACACAAATGCCCCTTTTCTACAGTAGCTACTCAGCTTGACTCAACTCTGCTCGGTTTTTAGCCATAGTACCTGGTACCTGTTACTTTTTTGGTACCTGCTCGGCTGAGGTTCCAAGTGAGCCGAGTCGGACCGAGAGAGTTTGACGTTAACCTACTACAAGCCACTGATTGGCCGGGGCGTGGTGCGACAGGATGAGTCCTTGAGAGCGATTAGAATCCAACCCGCCATAGTTAAAGCCCAGTTTAAAGCTGCGGTCGTATTGTTTTATTTTATTTGTGAGAACTCTATATAATTTCTGTCAAGTCAACACTGGTCGAATGTGGAGGTTCAGATCCTCCTGTGTTTCGTGGCCAACAGCCAAATTCAGAGGGACTCGGAGGCATTCGGCCCTTCTAAGACGACCCCACCCACATTGAGGTGGTACTCAATTGTTATGGAAACTGAACTAGTGTTGAACCGAGTTGAGTCTGGTAGTACAATGGAACAGCATTCATGATTGTTCATATCATTGTTTCTTGTTCCATGTAACACCCATTGCATGTCTGTCCATTCTGGGAGTGGATCTCTCAACATGTGACTCCCCCTGAGGTTTCTACATACTTTTTTCTCCCTGTTAAAAGGGTTTTTCCCCGTTCGTTTTTCCTTACTCTTGCTGAGGGTCTAAGGGCAAAGGATGTCATCCACTCACCCCGTGAACCCTCAATTTGATTGATTGAACAGTGGCAATAGACCTTTAACTAGAAATAATAAATGACAAATATCCTCAAGTATTTCTGTTTCTGAAAGAGACCACCATTCAGCAAGAAATTTGGATTTGTGACCACTGGAGGTATCGATCACAAAGCTGAAGTGAAGATGCAGTAATTGTGACGTAGCCTTAGTTTTAAGCAAGCTGCTCTCGATCTGTTATTTCCCTTGTTTTGCTTCTTCAACATAAACTTGTGATTGAATTTAATTCACTGATTGACTTAAATGACTGGATTTCACAGTTCCTTGCGTTTTCTCTCGTCTCCTTTTCAGGCATTGTACCTGATTGCAACAAACGGCACACCTGAGCTTCAGAATCCCGAGAAGCTGTCTCCAGTTTTCCGAGACTTCCTCAACCGTTGCCTGGAAATGGATGTAGAGAAAAGAGGAGGAGGCAAAGAGCTGCTGCAGGTTATTGACTTAGCCTTTTACTGGATCTCTTATTCATTGAACCCATCAATATATTACAGAGATTGAGACTTTTTATTTATTGAATCTGTCTTATCCCTCACTCCTCGATTTGTTCCTGTCGTGCAGCATCCGTTCCTGAAGCTGGCAAAGCCACTGTCCAGCCTCACACCTCTGATCCTGGCGGCCAAGGAGGCCATGAAGGGCAACCGCTAGCTGAAGAAACTAGCTCCCCTGCCTTCCCATGCTGTGCACAGACTTTGTGCCAACTGTTTAGATTTTCGTGCCAGACAATAGGCTGAGAGCAACTTGCTGCTCTTGATGCACCAGCCTTATACGCCCTGACAAACCTCACTGTGAAGAAGACCAAAAAAATATTGAGCACAACCCCACCGCTGTCCAAATGAACTCTACTCTCACTCAGACGTCAGAAGACAAGTCAAAGTCAAGTGCTTAGTTTCCGAGTCAGTTGTAGTTGTTTTTGTACAACCGATTTCCTGGTGACATGTTAGGGCTAGGCTTGTATTTAACTTGGAATGAAGAAGATGCCTAGTTCTGTTTAGTTTTTTAATCAACTGCCTTAAACAAATGCAAAATGTTGCCTAATGTATTGTTAATTGTGTCAGTGTCTCTCTTCCCATGATTTTTACTACCTTTGTAATTTACATTTTCAGCTTGTCAGTGTCTTAGTTATTTTGATACTTGAATTTCATTTGTGTCACCCTCCCTGTTAAGTAATGGGTATCATTCACATGTGTTTATTTCCATGTCAACCAGTGTTTTATGGACATTTTCTCATGCCAATTTTATAGGAAAACATTTCAGCGCATTAGTCATCATGAACGTATGCTGTGTGCATGTCAATCGTCAATAATCCTACTGGTCCAGTCCTTCCCCCCCCCCCTGTATTATCATTAGACGCTTGAATCCAGAGGTGCACCTTACAGGCAAACTAAATAGTTAGATTGACAGGGTTTATACTTTCTTCTCTATTGTTATTAAAAATGAGTATTGTATGTTGAACTCTGTCCTTTGTGTTCTTCTGGACTAAAATGCGCTTCCTCCATGTGTATATTGTGTACTTAATAATTAGTTCGTCAGAAAAAGACACTTCCTGGCCATACTCTGGTTCACTGTTGAAGACTGGTAAAGACAATTTGATGACTGTTTCTTTTTCTCATTTGGATAACTAACAACTTTGTCTGTGCACTCAAAATAAATGCAAACTGTTCTTGTTCTTTTGTGTTTTGGGTGTGGAAGTGAATTGTATGCAGTCTATTTGCATATTTTATGGAGTCACAAAGCGAGAAAACACATTTTACGGTGTGTAGGAATGGGGCTGTATTAGGAGAAAAATGAAAGTCATGGTATATCTTCATTTCTTAACACTAAACAAAAAATAGTTTGGTCTTTTCGAACTCTTAGAACAACTGATTGCAAATGTGGCCCTGATTTTATTTTATTTAATGATTGTGACCTTATTGGTACTGTTATGATAATGAGAATTGATGAATGCATCTTTCTTAAATCACATGGTATTTTTGGAGTTGTAAACTGAAAATGAGGATGACGTTTTAATGTGTATTGCTTTAGCTTATTTGTTGTGTACATTGATATTCATTGTGATTATCAAGTTTTGATGTAATGCTTTTATTGTGAAGTAGTGACCCGGAAGCATAACAATCACTGGCGTTAGCACGGAGCCCTGTTCGCTGAGGTTGAATTAAAAAGTTGTTGTGGTCCGACCAGGAGGACGCGATAAAGACTGTATTTCTCTGATATTTCCTTTGTGTAATGGCACATCCTCTAAAAGACAGAGAGGCTTACGAAAGACTGAACTATCTCTACCAGGTAGGACGTTTTCGAACGTTGAAGCTATTTGCTAACATCGTTGCTAACATATTAGCCCTTAGCCACCGGACTCGAGAGTAGTACAGTCACTGTTTCCTCTGTCCTCAGGCTGCTCACTGTGTTTTAGCACAGAACCCAGAGAATGTCGAGCTGGCACGTTTCTACAGTTTCACTCAGAAGACCATAGCGAAACGTCTGGTTCTAAGACAGTAAGTTTTAGTATATACATACATATATGTGTGTGTGTGTGTGCAAGAGAGAGTGTATGTGTGTGTGTGTGTATCTGAAAGTTTGGAGTTCTATTTTGAAGTTACAGTGCATTTGTATTTATATTAATTCACTATACTTTAAGTTGTTATTGTTTCCCATCGACGCATTTGTATGTAACGTTGTGACTGGATGGATAATGTTTGAAATATATTGAAAATCATGTCGTTAAAGGTGCAGTGTGTACGATTTTGGTCACTTTTTTATGTAGACAAAATTGCTGTTCTGACATTCCTATGAATGTATAATTCCCTAAATTAATGACTTTGTCTTTACATGACCCTTAAATGAGCCCATCAGCCGCCATGTTTTTGCAGCGGCCGAGAGTGGACATACTACTAATCTTTTGACCTTTAATGACGACTGAAATCAATGGTGTAGAGATTCTCCAGTGCACTAGAAAGGGAAAGGTGAGACCTATGGATGTCATTCAATCTTACACACTGTGCACCTTTAACCAGTTACCACGGACATACTAAAACCCACCATGCATTGATACAGGTTTGCATTGATTTGTCTGTACTGTCTTTAAAGTGTAAGGGCTCTGTGGAAAATGGTAAATGGTTTGTATTTATATAATTGTAAGTCTTGACAACCCCTCAAAGTGCTTTGCAGTATAGTGTACATTCACCCGGTCAAACATGCATACAGTGCATCTATGTGCAGCGCGCATCTATGAATATATCATATCATATCTATCGGTGTCTTGCCCAAGGACACCCCAGCATAATTTGGAATGGAGGGAGGCGGAAATCAAACCCCCGACCTTCTGGTCAGAGGAAAAGTCCTCTACCCTCTGAGATAGAACAGTGTACATAGAATAGTTAGCTATGTTAGCTAGCCTGCTATGTAATGCTGGAACTGATGTGTACGTTTGGTTAAAAAAATGTTTTGTTCATATTTAGAATTTAGAATATTACTAACTCCAAACTTTGCTTCAGTGCCTTAAATACAACTGCCTCGAGCCAAAGTTGTGCACTAAAATATTTACACTCCTACTGTAAAAATGGGCTCTGCAGTTTCAGTAGCAGAGCAATTGTATTTGTTCTTAATAAATCCATAACTGAAAATAGTCCCCAGCAAATGCACTCTTTTATCTCTGCATGTTTAATGTTTTCTTCAAAACTACAGTGACCAGCATTTTGTGACTGCATTTTTTTTTTTTGACTGACACATTTAATTTTTTTGTGTGTGTACATTTTGATAAGTCCTTAGGCTTCAAATAAGAGCCTCGGGCAGATGACTAAAGTCAAAAACACAAACCTCAATCATCTTTATTCTGTATTAATGTCAGATCTGGGATAAATGTGTTTGTCTTAATATTATGGCAGAGATCCATCAGTGAAAAGGACAATATGCAAGAAGTGCTCCATCTTACTGATCCCTGGTGTCACAGCTACAACAAGACAAAGAAGTAAGATGACTATTGACAGGTGCAGCATTATTACTGTGTGCAGTGAGAGATTGCTTGTTTATAAAGTATGATGTCATCTTGAATGACCTATGTTTTATTTATTTGGTCTTCTAAGGAAAAAAGGGCAAGACTCGCTTCACAGTGGTGAGGTGTGTGAGCTGTGGTCAAAGCAAGTCACTGTTGAATAATCCAGATTATTGTTTATGGTCAGAAAACCCCAAGGCTCAGCTGGAGCAACAAAAACAAACAGGTGACGCATCTCAAAATACAACTTCACCCTGTCATTATAGCACTGTGTGAAATGGCTACATAATAATTTGGAATTTGAATCAAACTGGCATTGCAGTAAAATACATTTTCAAGTATTTAACACTCAGCATTTCTTTTATTTCCTTCTTTTCCCATAGATTCTGGGGGTTCTGCTGCACATCAGATGAAAAAAGATACAAAAGCAGAGGGATCACAAAGTTCAAAATCCGCCGCCACCCACAGGAAAGACAGCACATAGCAGGAGTGTGTGTTTTTTTCCTCTAATGACGGACTTTTATTTTGTATATAGTTTGTTGTGCTGTTACACACATACCTAATCAGAGGAAGAGGCTTGATGTTGTCTCAACACAGATCTTGACTCATTTGATTTGAATTGAGTTTTACTCTTGTCTCCAAACGGTCTTGATTTGATTGAAAGCAGCTGACTGCAAGGGGGAAAACACATTTCAACTATAATGACTATGGTGGAGTCTGTCATTGAACACTGTCTCCAGATGCACGTGTAGGTGGAGTAAAACTCCTGACTATTTGTTATCTAGTATCTATTTTTGCTCAAGGGCAGGCTTTAGCTTCTTTCATTTTTTCTTCTTCTCTCCCTTGTCTCCTTTTGGAACTCTGAAACGAGTCTTTTCGAAATACAGAAGGTTCTTGGCAAAGATCCTCGGGACGTGACCCATGTAAAGGAGCAGAGCCAGCACCATGCCTGGAAAACAGTCATTGAAAGCAACATGTTCATTGCCACTATGCATGAGCATTTTATTTTGCCTGTGGATTATTTACCTGTGACTGAGCCCAGCCAGTAGACCACCATGTAGTGTGTGAGGTTGAATCCAGAGCAGAAGAAGGTGAGGCCGTAAGACAGAGATGGGTTGATGTACCCTGAGGTGAAGCCTCGGGCTGTGAAGAGAACAAAGTATCGGCGAGCTTTTCTTTGTTTCGTTGATCAAAAACTTTGGCACAAAAATGCATCCGCTTTTTCATTTTTATTAATCCACAACTGTTATGACTGATTAAAGACTTTTTGCTTGAAGTAAAAAAGAAATGGGGGACAAGGTTTCAGTTTAAGGTTGCTTGTAAACGGATGTGATTGACGCGATTGTGTGTATTTTTTTTGACTATCATGTTCAGTATGTTTTCAAACTCAATAAAAGCATGACCCTTGTGACTGACTCCCAACTGAACGTCCAAAGTGTCAATTTGAGATGAAATTCTTTGGAAGCCCATTGGCATGAGTGGAGTAGAACATAGTGTAAATGATTTTCATTTTAATGAGAGCAAGGTGACCTGAATGGAATCATGATACGTTTCAGTGCCCGAGAATTCTTTCTTACTTATCTTACCTCAGCAACCCAGAGAGGACAAACTTCATGTATTTCAATGATAACAATAAAAAAAATAGTTATCTGTATATTTTCTTATAATTTAATACCGCAATACCCCCCCCCCCCCATCAATTTTTTTTAATATGTCTTTATTTTTAACTCAAAAATCTTTGAAAATTCCCAAATATGTTTTATTGTAGTGGGGGAATCCTTCAGATTTCTATTGCATCCCGTGGATATAACGCATTTTCAGCAGTCTTACCTGCATGGGACAGGAACGTGAGGAGCAGAGCAATCAGAGGAACTCTGATCAGAGCGGATCTGTTTCGCAGGTTCAAGTGGACCAGGTGGAAAACGAGCGCACAAACGCACTCTGTGAAAAAGCCCTGTAGCAAAGAGACCAGCAGAGACGTGCTGCAATCTGCAGCCATCAGGTTTTTGATCATGTGCATGTCGGTCAGCTCCAGGCTCCAGTAAAACTTAGCCACCCTGAGAGCCAGGTGGGCCCCGAGGAACTGGGAGAGGACAGCAAACAGAGTGGGAAGAGCGGAGACATCCAGCTGCAGAAACCTCAGCAAGACCAGGTTGGGATTTCCCGAAGCGTCGCCGCTGACCACGCCGTGGGTCAGTAACACCACGAACAGCATGGTCACAGTCACGTCGGGACCCAAGCCCCCAGCCCACTGACCCACCTCCACTATGGTCTGCACCTCCAGCCAGCAGCCCACCAGCATGAAAGAGGAGGCGAACTCCCGAATGAAGCTCAACTGTGGCCATTTTCTAAGAAATGCACGAACGGAGGTGGCAAAAACCACCACGGCGAGAAAGTATCCGAGAGATGCGTTGAGTCCAGACATGGCTCAGGTCAGATCAGACGTGCACTGCTGCCGTCGCCCAAAAGGAAACAATGGTGGGTTCGATTTGACGAGTGTGCTTTTACTTTTTGGACAACGTGGCATATGCAGAGAGGCATTTCTTATCAGAGACACGTCAGGTTGTTCTCCCACACCCACCTGCCAAAATACACATGGGTCTCTGCTGGGTCAGGTCAGGGAGCCGACCTTCATTCGCTGGCCATTTAGAAACAGAACAGAGCTCAGTGCTCTGCTCCAAACACCCGGTTATCATGAATCCCTTTCATCATTGCAGACTCCCTCTGGGTTCCTCGCGAACTGGAATAAGTGTAGAGTCGAGAGACAACAGCGCAACATGGACCCGAGTTATCAGCAGCACACGTGGCCTGCATTTTCAAACCGTGACGACTGTTATGTGCTCGAGCTCCGTTTGAATTAAAACACAAAGTGATTCACGAGAAGAAAGTAATGAAACACGATTCAAAAAACAGAATATCTACTCGCTTTCATGGCTCGTACTGAAATGAAAAGGTGCAGTGTATTTCACATCCTGTTTGAATACGTTTGAATTTGGAAAAATCATTCATAGGTGCAGTGTGTAAGATTTGGTGACATCTAGGGGTGAAGTTGCATGTTGTATCCATCACCTCACCCTTCTGAGCATGCAGGAGAACCATGGTAGACTGTAAAAAAAAAAAATAAACACTGTAAAAACATGGCAGCCCCCGTAGAGAGGACCCACTCCTCATGTAAATATACAATAATAGGCTCATTTAAGGGTAATGGGAAAAAGTAAACATTCAGATGATTATAAATTCATGAAAATGTCAGTATGTCATTGTTTTGTACTATTTTTATTAGAAGTGACAAAAACAACCCAAAAAAAATTTTACCAAAATATCACACACTGCACCTTTAAAACCACTGGCCTCTCTCCTTCCCTCCAAGCATATTGTTAAGTGCAAGCTGTACTGCGCACACGGGACAACCAGGTTCAGTGGCGAGGTCAGGTCGGGGTCTTGGGAAACAATAGTGAGCTTTATTTTACATCGGTGCTCAAAATGAGGAGAAACAAGAAATACAAAGTCCTTCAGACAGAGTGGAGAGGAGGGGAGTCGATGTGATGCCAGAAGAACGACTTAACACAATTTAAGAGGGCCTAACTAGTTCTACGTTATACGATAATCCAACAAAAACCCTGGCAAATTGTCTAATGGCATTCGAAACCTTTATAAAAATTTTAAAAAAGGCACCCCACCACTCACTTAATGTGTCCAGACAACGAACTACGTATGTGCGCTCCTACCTACTCCGCTCCCATCATCTGGGAAATGGAGGACTTTCAATTTACCTCTGTACAACAAAGTGGTCGAAGTGCAGAAGAGAGATAGTGTTTGTTTATTTTGTTAAGATTCTTTTTTTGGGGTCATTAACGCCCACTAACTACCCCTGTCTCTCTCACTGAGGTGAATTTCCAGGGAGGGGGGCGTGGCAACACGCAGTGCACACATGGAATCTGGCCTGGAGCCGCAGCCTCGTCAGGCCATGCCAAGTGCTCAGAGGGGAGAGGGTGGTGTGGCTGGGGTGGTCTTTAGTTGAGCTGTTTGCGTTTATTTTGTATGCGTGTGCTCTCCTGTACTTAATCACTCTTTATTTTGTTATCGGTCCTACTTGGTAAGATCAGCTTGTCCAGATATTTCGGTTGGATGGAGCCTGTGGGAAATTGGGCCCTCGATTGTTGTGGTGGTGGAACAGACTGGGGAGGGGGATGAAAGACAGAGGCAGAGAGACAAGCTGGGCATCCTGCTGCTGGCGTTTAGGTTTTTTTGTTTTGTTTTTTGATACCGTTTCTTTTGGTTGTTAACCTGCTTGCGACACCTCGTTTTGAGATGAACAGCATTCAAAGCTTCACCATCTGCCTGTGTCTGCTGCTCCTTTCCTGCTGCCCAAAACCTACACGAGGCATTTAATATTTCTATTGAGTTACTGTGAGAACATTAAACCTGGTGACCCGTGGGGAGAGGACTTTCCTCGAAATGTATTTCTAAATCTAAACACAGAGGGCTCTTTCAAATCAAATCAAATTTTTACTTATATAGCCCCTAATTAGACCCTCAGCAAGGGTAAGGGAAAACTACTGGGGAGAACTTTGAACGGGGGGAAAAAAGAAAAGGTAGAAACCTTAAGGAGAGTCACAAGTGAGGGATCCACTCCGGGGCGGACAGACGTGCAATAGACGTTACATAGAATATGCAATAAAAGTACGCACATTATAAATGTTTAAATGTGCACGTCCATTTTGGTTTCGTCCATCTTGATCTCTGGGTTCATCACGGTTCATCCACGTGCCCAGGACCCACCGCCACATCACTCGTGGCTCGAGACTTTGGGATGTCAGTGTCCTTGGCTTTGTCCTGTTCAACAACAGCAGCAGGAGTGGAAAACAATGGAGTGTATTAAGATGTGGGCCATGTGCTTTTATGGGTTAAATGTAGTAGGAAGGACATCGGGTTTGTGGCAGAGATGATACATTGAGGACAGAGTGATGAGAAAGAAAGGCAGTGAAGGAACACACACACACACACACACACACACACACACACACACACACACACACACACACACACACACACACACACACACACACACACACACACACACCAGTCTAAGTGTATGGCAGCATGATGTGTAGACTATTCAGCTCAGGACTAGTAATAAAAAAAAAGCTATTGTACATTCTACCCACTATTATATAATCTGAATACTTGTTCAGATTTTAGAAATCGTACAAATTTCACATAGGTCTGGCACCCTGGACTTGCATACTCTTTACATTGGTTTCCTTTTGGCTCTTCGGGGCACTTTTACCGTAACACCTCTAACAGACGGGCACCGTGTTTCAGACAGTGACAGGTCTGACGGTAACAAATGGGGACTCAGTTGAGCAGAATAAAATGGATATCCTGTTTTCAGTTTCGAGCCACCGAGCGCTACATTTGACTTATGTGTTTAGATTTGTCAGGTAACGTTTGTTTAAATGGAGTTTAGCGTCGCAAATACCACAAAGTCGTGCCTGATGAGTTGAGAGATGGCCAGAGCCTGCGGCGGCGGAAGTTGTGAAACGTGCGCGTGCGCGAGAATGTGTATGCGCGCGCTCTTGTGTCTCCCTGTGAATGTGTGTCTCTGTGTGGGCGTGTGTGTGTGTACCAGTGTATGTGTGCCTGCCCGTGCGTGTGTGCGCGTGCGTGTGTAGCGGTGCTGTGATGGCAGCAGGGGGAGAGCCGACACCAGAAGCCAGAGGGGAGTGAGAAGTTGTCGGGGATGGCGGACAAACCTCTCACGGTGTTCGTCAAACTGTTCGCCGCAGGGTTTTACGGTTTTAGCTCGTTCCTCATCATCGTGGTTAATAAAAGCGTCCTCACGAACTACGGGTAAGGGAACCGGGTATTTTTTATTTTCTGTGTCGGCGACGCCTCTCACGGTTATTAGTCGATAAGCTATCGGTGTTAGCTCACGTAGCTAGTGGAAGTTGTGGTGGCTGGCATAACGGAGGTAGAACCCGGCGGAGCTTGTTTAGCTAACGGTAACTTTTTGGCTAGCGAGTGGCGCTTAGAGGGGCTTACATTAGCATGTTAGCTAATGGCAATTTAAGCTAACTGAGGTTCGGTTCTGCTGTTTTCAGGTTTCCTTCTTCAATATGTGTCGGAATTGGACAAGTAAGTTGATTTATTTTATTGCCTCATTCGTATTATCAAACATTACAAGTGTCCAAGGAGGACTACCTCTCTGTCTCTCTCGCTCTCTCTCTGTCTCTCGCTCCCTCCCTCTCTCTCTCTCTCTACCTCTGTGTGTGTGTGTGTGTGTAGATGTTCGCCACAGTGGTCGTGCTGTGGGTGGGCAAGGCCGCAAAGGTGATCAGCTTCCCGGACTGTGATGAGAGTATACCCCGCAAGGTGAGGCATCCTTGTCCCAACAGTATTTTGAATGAAAAATGTGCTCTCCAGGCCTCAATACATGTCGTGTCCTGTTGGACAAATTGTCCCAAACACAAATATATTGCCTGTATCTGTCACACACGTCAACCATACTGTAGAGACCAACATACTCATGAGATTTATTATCAAAATCTTCTGTCATTCTTTCTCATTAAAGGGATCGTGTGTATGATTAGAGACATCTAGTGGTGAAATAGCATTTAACTGCTGAAATACCTCTCATGTTAGTCTGTTCTTCCTGGCTTTTGTGGGAGCCATTAGTTGTCATTAAATCTCAAAAAGCATTTTGGTTGCTCATTCCAAGCTTCTGTAAAAACATGGTAGCCTCAGATTGCCCTCTCCTGTTGTAAATATGAAGGGCTAATGTCGTCATGTATACTTTCAGAATCTTATGCTCACATAAAAACATCAGTGAAGGGAATTTATATCCTAATTCTGCAAATAAATTGATATAATTTTACCCAAGTCTTGCGGCGCAATGTACATTTAATCAGGTTTTTACTTTGTTTTTGTTAATTGTCCTATATCTAAATGCATTAATGTTTTTTTTCCAGACATTTCCCCTACCTCTTCTCTATGTGGGAAATCAAATCACTGGTCTGTTTGTAACCAAAAGACTCAAGTAAGTCACTGTCACTTCACTACCCCAGTTGAATGACGGCATCAGACAAGTTCATTTATCTGTTTATTAGTCTTGCATAACTTTCTTTATTTACCATAACTATTTATGTTCTCTATCTCCAGTCTGCCTATGTTAACTGTCCTCCGGAGGTTCTCCATTTTATTCACGATGCTGGCAGAGGGATTTCTGCTAAAGTAAGATTGGACAAAACTGTTAACCTACATTCCCCACCATTTAAACTAAGGCCTTTGCTGTTGTTGTTTTGGTGGATTTTTTAAATTTGCTTCTCAAATGGCCCAGTATTGAGTTTATTTGTCCCCTTGTTTTTGACCCTTGACAGGAAGAAATTCTCTAGGTCCGTCCAGCTGACAGTATTTACAATGATCCTCGGGGCGTTTATTGCCGCAAGGTAAATCCTGCAACATCCAGGTGTCATGGCCATTAAACAGAGCCCAATTACCTTCACTTCAAAGGGCTGTCTTGTGGTGATATATGTGCCTACTTGAGTGATATTGTCGTCAGGGTCATTAGACACATGTTGTATATGTGGTTCCAGTACATGGGCTCTGCTGAAATGCATTGTCCTCACAGCTAAATCAACAGAACTCTTCTTTAACCCCTTTTTCATCCACAGTGCTGACTTGGCCTTTGACCTGCAGGGCTACGTGGTCATTCTCCTGAACGATGTGCTGACTGCAGCCAATGGCGTCTATGTGAAACAAAAATTGGATGCAAAGGTATGCGGCTGCAACAGCACCTAATGAATAGTTTCCATTGTTGGGCAGATGCTTTTTTTGGCCTTGAACGGATGTTGGTGAATTTGCAGAAACTAAACTGTCCTTCACTGTCTGGCTCAAAGGTCTGCAATGTAGACGTTTGATTTTTGATTGGTTCATTTCATTCTACACTAAAATCGTTCCTGTGTTTGATTATTTGAAGGCGGTTTTCCTATTACTTGCTGCAAGATTTATTGGTCCAGTTAATAATTGTTTTTACTAACAAGTGATGAATGGCTTGTGGCCTGATTCAGTCGGTCCTTAGTGTCACATGAGTAAAGTTCTCACTTTACAGTTGAAGCTGTTCTGCATCCAAAATTAGTCTGTGATGTCTTGAGAGCAAGTCTGCCTGCTCTGGGCTAAACAGAGTGTGTGTGTGTCTGTCTGTCTGTCTGTCTGTGTGTAAAAGTGGCAAGGGAATGCATTATGCAAATAACTGCTCTCACTAAGATAGAATTACAAATATTTAGGATCCTCCCACCATAAACACTGGCCCTTTTCAGGACCAGCATACAGCATGGAAACCAAAGCCCCGTTCTTATGAAGCACAGTGTTGTTACTGAGGTCCTGTTTAAGGTCGGGGCAACATCTGAATCCCGGTTATGTTGAAGTTAAGGTACAAGTTGGTATATATAACATATAATTATGTCCTGTCATTATACAGTTCTACACATGTTTACAGATATTGTTGTTAGGACCAATTTAGGTCTCAATGAGTTTTTTTAGGGAGAACATGGTGTGTGTGTGTGTGGGGGGGGGGGGCTACAGAATGCATTATATCATTGAGTGTCCTCTCTAAAGTACATGTCAAAGCATGGAGGGGGTGAGATTGACAGTGGGAATCATAAATGAAGACATGAAGAACTTGAAAAATCCTTGGTTCCTAAATGTCCTTGAAAGTTTTTCAGTTAAAGACACAAACGCATCTTTGAATGTGTTTGACAAAAACACCAACTGTTGAAAGTGCTTGAATTGTATTTGGTGCAAAACTAGAAGCTTAAACCTTTTGAGACATCTCTTGCTCCAACATTTGTTTTGGTGTACCATGCAAGAAAATTCAAATGACCATCGTTTGCGTTGGTTACAGATCGGTTTAGGAAGTGTTCACACATTGGTGTTGCTCTCTTTTTCCTCTGTGGCTGTCTAGAAAGCCTGCTGTTTCTCATTTTTGAAATTCTTCGCATTAAAGCCCCAAAAAAGCCTTGATCAGATACTGCAGCTATGCCACGCTGAGTATTTTGTGCTTGAGACGGCCTTGAATATGCCAATGTGTATGCAGATGTATGCAGAGCATCTAGACTGTGCATGACACGTGTATGCGAGTTAATGTGGAACGTCTCAGATCACTTGTTGAATAACCCTCTGTTTTGGCTCTGCTAATTTTTTGCCTTCCTGTTGCTCCCTGTCCATCTCTCTCTCTCTCTCTCTCTCTCTCTCTCTCTCTCTCTCTCTCTCTCTCTCTCTCTCGTTCTCAGGAGCTGGGGAGATATGGATTGCTGTATTATAATGCATTATTTATGTTAACTCCCACACTAATGTTGGCTTATGCAATGGGAGATGTACAAAAGGTAAGACGTTTCAATCGCTTTGGTTGTCTTAGCTCAGTGGTGCCCACACTTTTTCGTCATGCGAGCTACATATTTTATATATATATATACATACATACATAATATGTAGCTCGCTGACTGATATATATAAAATCAGTCTGCTAAAATTGCCTCTCTGATCATCAATGACACTGTGAAAAACATTGCTTATTGCTGGAGATGACCTGGATACTCCTGATTTCTTGGCTGAAAAGCCTCTGCCAGAGACCTCTGTCTCTGTGTGGGGGGTCTGATTTGGGTTTTGGGGGTCTCCCCCCTCCTCCTCCTTCATCAACTTTTTGAAACCTCGGGTTTCTCTCGAGGGTGAGTTGCTTTAATATGTTTGTGTAAATTGGTGGTGTTACCACAGCGGCGAATGGCTTCTTGCACACATCACATGTGGCAATGTCCCTATCGGCTGCAGTGAATAAAGTCCACACAGCACTTGTCTTTCTCTCAGAGGTGCGTTGTTTGCACAGACAGACTTGGAGAGATGCTGCACTCGCATGAACTCTGAGGAAATTCAAGCAACTTGCTGGACGTATAGAACAAAAGTGTCGATCTCATCAAAGCCAAAGTCAGTTGAAACATTACCGGCGATCTACCAACACTGCCCATGCGATCGACCGGTAGATTGCGATCGACGTATTGGGCACCACTGTCTTAGGTTCTATTTCCACTTCTAGTCTTTAAAACATCAAAATATCCTTATGAAATCATCAGGCCATGGCCTTTGGTGCTGGTCATCTAAGTATAAGGTTTAAAGGTGCAGTGTGTAAGATGTAGGTTGAATTATTTCAATTTGTACTGGCTGAAAAGGAAAAATAGGTCAAACGTTGATGTGTTTTGTTGAATGAATTAATAGTTATTAGCTATTAGCTATTACGAAAGACTGAGCCCTGTCTAGTTCCACCAGAAGCGGTTCCCCTGTTCTGAGGCCTCCATTTTTTTTTTACACCAGAAAGGACAAACTAAACACTATTTGAGTATTAATGACAACTCGAGGCTACTACAGGCTCTCCCTCATACTTTAATGAAAAAGGGAGGTGAGGGGTTTCAGCAACATGCTGCTGCCTCACCACCAGATGTCACTTTATCCTACATATTTGACCCTTATTCCTTAACTGAGTTTAGAGCACACATGTGAAGTTAGAAGTTTCCACTGTAGATATGAGCTGTGTGTTTTGTTGTTTAGTGTTGGCAGAGGCCGTCTGGTTTGCCCAGATGGGCCCCAGCAGCCAAGAAGGCACAAAGCTGCTATTATGCACCTAGTGGAGTTATTACAGCCGTGCCTACAACTCCCCTTACTCACTGACCACAGCAGAGATCACACAGTACTATCCTGTCAAAGTCATTTTCACCGAGGGCCACATCAGCATTATAGTTGCTCTCGAAGGGCCGGTTGTAATCATAGGACTAAATGTGATTACTTCTCAGAAATATTGTAAAACAACTGTATTATAATAACTTCATATTTGATTATTATTAATTCTATTTGCAAATAGTGTATATGCGTTCCATACATGTAAAACTGTAAACACACTGAAAAACCTGTACACACTGAACATATTATTGTACACACACAACTAGTGACATGTGTAACCAACTAAGGTTCATGGGCAGTGTATGCTTTAGACTTTAATTTGAGACAGTTCACGCTCTTGCACATAAAATGACGTGGCGGACCACATTCGGCCTGCGGGCCACAAGCTTGACACATGCTTTAGAGCCATTGAAATTCTGTTGAATTTGTAGGCGTTGGTCACAAAATGAACTCCCTAAAACATGACTGAACACCTCAGTTCCTTACAGCCAAGCAACAACCTACATTTACCATCTATTCCTTTTAACGATTTGTTTGAGTGGTTAGTATTCCACATCACGTTCTTCTTCTTTCCTCAGGCGATGAAATACGACGGTTGGTCCGACATGTTTTTCCTCACCCAGTTCATCCTCTCGTGTATCATGGGGTAAGACCATCCAGATGATGATGATATGTGACCAGCATATCTGCGCACAAAAACACAGGCCCTTTGATTTCTGCCAGGCATGAACGTCTGGATTTGACCAAAGTGTTCTCGCGTCATAACTGCACTGTAAGCTGTTGCATCAGAGAGAGCCCAAATGACCCCATGTGACATTAACGTTCTGGCATCTGGCTCCTCGCTCCCATGGGTGTTGAGTCATGAGTACCGGTAATATGATCTCATTCTGTTTTGAAGGTTTGTCCTGATGTATTCCACTGTGCTGTGTACACAGTACAACTCTGCTTTGACGACTACAATCGTAGGCTGCATCAAGGTGAGCTGCTCCGTTTACATCAAGCAACAATCACTTGCTGTGAGTTATAAGATACTTTATATCTACTGCTTTTTTCTGCAGAATGTCCTGGTAACATACATTGGAATGGTGTTCAGCGGAGACTACATTTTCTCTTGGACCAACTTTATTGGTTTGAATATCAGGTTGGTAAATGGCAGACTTTAAAAACAATGTGAATTCTAACTCTTTGGTGACATCTAGTGGTGACGTTGCATGTTGCTGCTGAACCTCACCCCTTTGTCTCGAGCATTTATGAGACTTGCTGTTAGTCCTCAGTTGTCATTCAAACTGAAAAGGTCCACTATTAGTCATTTGACAGATGAAATTATTGGTGTAATTATTTTGTATTCCATTTTCCCCAAACTTGCTGCTCAAAGGTACTGTGTCTAGAATGAACACCATCATGAAAATATATTACTTCACCCTTACAACTTGTCTTGTAAACCTTCAGTACATGTTTCACTTCGTTAATGTGAACACTGAATGTGTCAGACGTCCTTCTGTTCTTAGTACCTGTGATTTTCAGCCTGATACTCGTTGTTTGTGGCGTAAGAAGAAAAAAGGGAAGCTGGCGTTTAAGTGTCACAGCGACAGGCATTTGAAAGCACTTGTTGAGAGACGGTTTTATAATAGATGACGTGTCGCAACATGCTCACCGAAACACTGACGTGATACCAACAGCTACATGATTATCATTAGTCATGTTGCCTGAAACAGTCATTAAAGTTATTACCGATTCAAAATATTTATATATTTATATAATATTTGGACATTTTTGTGAGGTTAAAGGGAAGTTTTTGCAATATTATTGGCAGAAATGGAAAGTAAAATAATTATTTTGATATTTTTATTGGCGTTCACCTACAATTCATGACTTCACCACTAGATTTTCAGTACTTTAAAAGTGCAGTGTGTAAGATTTTGGTAATTTTTTTACACATCTAAAAAAATATTCCATAATTACATACTGACAATTTCATGAATGTATAATCACCTGAATGTATATATTTTTTCCCATTACCCTTAAATGAGCCCATTGATGTATATTTACACGAGGAGCAGGTCCGGGGGCCGCCATGTTTGTACAGTATCCCAGAGTGGACAAACTAAACATCCTTTGAGTTTTAATGACAACTGAAGTCTACCATAGGTTCTCCTGCATGTTCAGAAGGGTGAGGGTGAGGTGATGGATACAACATGCAACTTCACCTCTAGACGTCACCAAATCTTACACACTGCACTTTTAAAGACTTGCTATTCTTGCCTTTTACTAAATGTTGATTGCACTTGTTTGTGTTCTTGCAGTATTGCTGGTAGTATGGTATACTCCTACATGACATTCACAGAGGAACAGACCAGCAAACCCAATGAAAACAACAAACTGGACATAAAGGGCAAGGTGGTTGTATGACACAGACACTGGATCCAAGTATTTTTATGCTGACTTACACAAAAACTATTTTTAGTACGACTTTTATTTATGGACTTTTGGAGACAAAGCAAATGGGAACGGCATCATGGTGAAACCCATGCCTTTGCCTTGATCCCTCCTGCTGTTGCCATGGTTACGAAACCCTCCTGAGGGATTGTGGGTTATTAATTTTTTCCCTTTGATTTTTAGATGGTATTTTCTTTTTGAATATTTGTGTTTTGATACTTTAACTGGTGAGCAGTAAGAAAAGGGAAAGATGGAAGCAGTATTATTTATGTCACAACATTTCCTGACGCTTGGATACTAATTGCTGGGATGATGAACAAACAGCTTGGATGGCCGAGGCACAGGTGTGTACTGATCAATCTTGGGAATATAATGTCATGCATATTTTAATGGCACAATCCTTATTTGTTTATCTTTTTTGCTGTTTACAAGAGATGTAACTCACAATGCCTTTTTAAGGATAGTGAGACACTCTGACACTGTTGTAACTCTTAAAAAGTGTTTGACAGACGGTGAATGACAGTGATCGAACCTGATCCTATAACCAACCAAAGTGGATGAGGATCGTGGCTTTAAATGATGTTGTTTACTCCTGTTGGGAGATGGTTTTATATTAACAGTTTACATTTCGTTCCCCCAGATTAACAGAATGTTCGTTGTGGATGTCAATGATTTTTCTATGCAGAAACAAGGGGACCCATGACTTTTTTTTTTTCACGCGGCGTTCACGCACTTTTAACTGAGGTAGTTCCTTTCGCTAAGCGTCGAAACTGAACTGCCTCTCCTTCTGTTACATTTCTATGTTGATACAAGAGATTGTTGTGCCTGAAATGATATATACGTACATTTCAGGTTATTTCAAGAGAAACGTGGTTATCTTAACCTTAAGTAGTCAGCTTCAGGTGTCGTCTTTTTTATGTTTTTATCTACATCGTTTTATATTTATTACTTTTTTAGAATGATTTTTATAGATGGTGTGACTTGTTAAGTGTGGTTGTTGAGCTCCTCTCAGACACATTAACCAAGGATTTGTAGGCGGGATGCAGTGATGTATTTTTACATTAAAACAAACCTGTTGTCATGATGGATTCCTTTGGGTTTGTTGGTTGAGTTTACTGATATGGATAATTACTTGTTTATGAGGACAGTAACCAATATTTTGAACTGATATGTGTTCACAGTAAAATTATTCCATAAATATTAAAAAATTTGAATATTCTGAACAACACAACGCAAATTATTCTTCAACTTAAAAAATACAAAATCCTATTTTAAATGATTATTTTACTGATAATCCTTGGGGGGAGCAGATAATGGTAATTGGCAAACGTAGAGTATCAGCCCCTATAATTTGCCACGTTGATAACTATTTTGATTATTTGTTGGGAATCAACAATTCAACTCAAACAAGGTGAAGTAGATATTTCACAATATTTAGCTGTCCGCTTCTTCCTCTTTTCTTAAACTTGACATTTGTTTCGATGTCCTAAAAAATAATAGAGCTAGGTATCTTCACATTGCCATCCTCAAGACAGAATTTAGTTTCATAGTTTCTCTTTAAATCCAGGACATGAAACTCCTGAGTTTAAAGCGAAATATAACATTGATAATAAATATTAATCAGTTATGTTATGCAGAATTTGCTGACCACTGAGCTCATTTAAGTCACATTTCTACAACGTATGCAATATTTATACATCATCTTATAATTAATGTTTATGGGGAGAGACCAACTTTGACTGCTGTGTACACAAACTTTGCACATTCTATTAAAGGTGCAGGTGTGTAAGATTTTGGACATTTTTGTAACTTCAAAAAAATATTACAGAACAATTACATGCCAACCTTTTCTTGTATATATAACCTCATATGCGTTAGTTTTTCCCCTTACCCTTAAATGAGCCTGCATATTTCCATGAGGAGTGGGTCCTCTCTATGGGAGCCACCATGTTTTAATAGTAGCCCAGAGTGGACGTACTAAACATCTTTTGAGTTTCAAGTACAACTGAGGGCCACCGTAGATTATCCTGCGTGCTCAGAAGGGTGAGGTGACGGATACAACATGCAACTTCACCTCTAGAGTTCACCAAAACGTACACACTTGCACCTTGAATATTATGGTCAATTAACATATTGATCGATTTTCAATAAAAGTGGCTGAGCATGATGTTGAGATTGAATTCCTTTTATGTAAAAAATAAAACCATGTTACACATCTGTGATACAGTCCCATGACCAAGATCCATTTACATTGAGAAACAAATGCAGTGAGTGTCAATTTAACTTCATATTCACATTTAGCTTGGATGCACCTGTGAAATCTTCAATTCAAAAGTTATATTCATTTAAATAAGCCAGGTTTATGAGCAAAGTCAGACACACTGAACTCAAAACAACCAAGTAAAACCATTGCATTGTTATTGCGGATAAATGCATTGCATCGTTTAGGGTGAATAAAGAGTGCAGGACATCAGTCCAGGCTGAACAAACAAGTTGAACGAGTAAGAGAGGAGCTGAATCTATTGTTTGCGCTGGATACAGCAGAGCCAACTGTGCTCAAGAGGTTGAACCTCTTCTGGTCAATCAGACGCGTCTCAGGGATGAGCACAGACCAGAGGAGAGGCTACTGAAAGAGAGTTTCACCTCAGAGGATACGACCCGCGGAGTCAGCACGAAGAACAAAACACAGAATGAACAGACTGTCACTAGAGAGAGCTCAGACACTGGAGAACCGCTCTGTAGGAGAACAGTACCAATACATGTATGAGGGCAACCGAACCATTCAGGGCTGCAGTAAAGGTTTATATAAAGCCTGAATATCCCTCACCAATAAATACACACTGGAGCTGATAAAGACAGAAACACATAAGACGATGTAAGGTTAGAAGCATGACTGCCGAGATGATCTGATGATCCAATTAATTTTCTACATACAATTTTGTAGATTTGTTTTTTTCCTGTGTTGAATTCCTTATTATCCAGAGAGGCAGGATGAGCTCTGACTGCGGCATTTCAATCAAATAGTATTTACCTATTAAAGGTGCATTGTGTAGGATTGAGTAACATCTAGAGGTTAAGTTGCATGTAATATGCGAGTCCCTTCCTTACTTCCTCTTTGTCCAATCTGGGCTCAATACACGGCGGTGTAAAAACATAGCAGCCATAGAGGGTCATGTTCTGGACTCATTCTGGAGTAATAAAAATACAAATTTGTAAATTAGAAATAGAAAATTCACCTCTCTCTCTCTCTCCTGTATGTGTGCGTGTGTACATATGCACCCTGCTGCTTGCGATTCTAAGAGGCTGTAACCATGAGACTCGTTGCTCTAGTGATGATGTGTCATGATTACCATGAAGCCCTGTGTGTATTTGCTTGATCCGAGAGAGGTGCAGGGCTGACTCGCGTCTTCCCTTCACGTGGCTTCAAAAGACTAATTGCAGAGAGTAGGATTAAGTAAATCTTAGTGGTGAAGGTGACCCTTTCCTTTCAAGTATGCAAAGGAACTTCATAAATGTGTACATTTGATGTAACTAAAATGATTTCAAATGTAATTTCTGGCAACGTAAAGGCAAATAATTCATTTTTAAATCCTACACACACTGCCTTTAAATCGATGTCCAAGGATGTCGCACCGGCACGTGCGCAGCCCGGTCACATTCCCGGGCTGCGCACGTGTCTCTCCCCATCCTAACCGACAGGTCTCAGGAATGGACGAATGCTGTCGAGAGCTCAGCCTTTCGCCCTACGCCGTGTTGCATCATACCATAAAACATCAGACGCTAATTCGTTGTTTCCGATGCAGCAACTAAATCTATTGTACCTGAGTGTTTTTGGAAAAAATGGCAATAGTTATAATCGACCGTTAAGGAAAGGTGGACCTATTTTTAAACCAGCAACTGCAGCCGGTAGTGACAAAGACAGCAGAGGTGTCACTCGAAACAAGATTGGAGGCAGCAGGGCTTTGCAGGTGACTTCGGGGACAAAGCCGTGGCACCACACGGTGAGCAGGGTCATAAAGCACCACCCAGACAGGAAGAGCAGGACTGAGCGGCACAGCTTCAGGCAACTTACTCGTCCCTCTTCGTGCAGGTGCATGTTCATTGCACTGAGTCATTTTCTGCCAAATGGGGCCTGAGAAATGTTCAAAAATATTCTCTCTGTTTCAGATTTCTATGGAAGTAGCATATTATGGCGGTAAAGGCACAGTGAGGAAACAATGAGGCAGCCACGGGCCTCACGAGCTGGGAAAGGAGTCGTAAGGCTCATCACAGGATCTGATTTGCCTACTGATGATGATTTCAGAGAGAAATCCAGCTTTACTGACCAAAACTGAGTCAAAGAGGAGCGGCTGAAATCTCTGCATGAAACTGAATCCTTTCATCGTTGTTCACCACGGGGGGGAACATCAGGACACAGCTCATGGGATTTCTAATCAAGGCACACAGAAAAGGAAAGACTGTACCAATCAAACGCATACGGTCCTTGTTTTTCGTCAGGGACAACCTTTCGGTCGTCCATGTATAGTCTGTGCTGAGCGTTCCTTTCACAGCCTGACCAGGTTCTCGGCCGTGTACCAGAGACTGTAGAAATTGCAGCCGATGCAGCAGAGGTTGCAGAGGGAGGACAGCAGCCTGTACAGCCACAGGCGACTGCTCAGGTGTCTGTATTTGACATCCGTCTCGCACAACTTGGCGTACGCTTCGCGGTTCGATGACAGGCCGATGTCTTGGCCCAGTCCACACGCCTGCTCAATGAGGTGCATGTCTGCCATGATCTCCGACGTCATTTGGCCAAACCACTGAGCATTGACTGCCGCGACCGTCACGGACGTAAAGAAGATGAAGATCTGGTGGGTAGCGAGCAGAGGAGAGTATAACACATCTTTATCTGGAGGTGTCACTGCCACAACATGCTGACAGCCTTCGCTGTTGTGAAATGGTAAAAGGTCTGTATTTATATTCGCACTTGATCGAGTCTTGACGAGCTCTCGAAGCACTTTACAGTCCAGTTTACAATCACCCCGTCACACAAACATTCAGACTGTGCATCTATTTGCAGCATTTTGTATCTATGAGTACATGTGGGGGACAATGTGGGGTTCAGTGTCTTGACCAAGGACACCTCAGCATATCGGAATCGGGGTGGGCGGGAATCGAGCCCCCGACCTTCTGGTCAGAGGACAAGTCCTCCAACCCGTAAGCCACAGCTGCCCCTCAGCTGTTGTTGAGACTGTAAAACTAAAGTTGACACTTCAGTCTCCTCACACTGTCACTTTTCACTCACTCCTGCTCCACCGTCACAGAAATTCTGTATGGCTGTGATCGGCCAGCAGGTTCGGGCTCACATGATTGGTCAAATGCTTCCGATGTGATGCAAAGTGAGAATGTGAATAAAAATACTCGGACTCACTTGAAAGGATTCTCTGTCATCCAGCATGTCACTGGGGTGATACACAGCGAAGATTGTGAGGTTGAAGAAGGCACAGGCTGAACCCAGGTGGAGGTAGAATGGGACAAGGCGACTCTGAATAAACCCATACGTGTGTCTGCTCAGGTGGTTGTCCATCACAAAGCCTGTGCACAAATCAAACCAATACAAATATTGGTTCATTGCGGTCAAAACATTACTATAATGTGGGAGATCTCAATACAGGTAGTTGAATTAAATCTCCTACAGATTCTCCATGTGAATGTGCAGACAGATATTGCATGTCCACAAGTAACTAGTCTTTAAGGAGGGAAAAAAAGATTGAATACGATTCGCCGTTAGCATAGAAAAATCCTAAATGTTGTGTGAATACACAAAATTGACAAAAAGTTTGCCAGTATTGTTGTAGGGAAGCTTTGATTGTGATGGCTAATGACATGACAAACTGTATTCATAGTGTACAACAGAGGAGGGGGTCTGTCTCACGCGAGCACTCGGGGGGGGGGGGGGGGGGACCGTCACAAACACTAGTCGTAGTAGTCATGTGTTTCTTTTAACGACAATGGACATTATCGGAACTGAACTATTACCTTACGAAGCGCGCTCTCAGTCTGCTGGTGGGAGAGTGTTCACGTGAACGAGCGCGGTCATGTCTGTGAGTGTGTGTGTGTGTGTGTGTGTGTGTGTGCGCAGATCGAGGCTCCGCTGTGTAACAGAGCGGAGGAGAAATTGAACCACGACCATGTAGAGACAGAAATGACATGTTGACGTGTAGATAAGATATATAACATGTTTCTTTTAGTTCGTTTACTAAAATAACAAGGTTCTTTACAAGAAAGCTAAGATGAAATGACGTCTGTTGTGATCTGGGATTATATAGATAAATAATTAAACTAAATTAAGAATAGAACCAATAGAATTGTAGGGGAAACACTATGAGCCAATTACTTCAGCCATATTCAGTGATGGCTGAGCGCTGTACTCATGCGTGATTCGGTTGAGCACGTATAATATCACCGCAAACCTCTCACACACATTTCTGCCGCAAACGTGAGCAAAAGCTTTCAAGGAAGCTCGGAATTTCAAAACTATAATATAAATAAAGCAGGATGCAAAGCCGACTGAACTAATTTCATGACACCTTGGTAGAAGGGTATGGATCAGGAAGAATGCAATTAAGGTTGTGAATCCTATAGTTCTTTAAGAGATAAGGGCATTTGTGAAATGTCAGTGAAATGTACATATTTCATTTTTTGCTGTATATTGCGCAGTCAAAGCACAACTGCTAAACATTTATGACTATATTACTATAACTATTTCTTATTCATTTTACAGTCATCCAGTTTTGTTTCCTACCATATTTTCTCTTTATTTTACTCTTGCTTATTTTTCAATTTCTTATTCTCCTTGTATACAAAATAAAGGGGCAGTGTGCAAGATTTCAGTCAATCTTTTCATTTCTTAAAAAATATTACAAAACAATTACATATTGACATTTTCATGAATTTGTCATTTGTTTTCCCACCATTACATTAATGAGCCCATTAATGTATATTTACATGAGAATTGGGGTCGTCTCTATGAGGGCCGCCATGTTTTTACAGTAGTTTTAAAGACAACTGTCTTTACCATAGGTTCTCCTGCATGCTCAGGAGGGTGAGGGTGAGGTGATGGCTACAACATGCAACCTCACCTCTAGATGTCACCAAATCTTACACACTGCACCTATAAAAAAAATTAAAAAAAACCTGTTTGGCAATAAAGATTTTGATTGTATTCGTGGTGGACTGCATTTTTTTTCCACATTCCTGCCTTTGAATCAGAAGATATGGTCAGTGTACGTCAGTCTGTTGTGTGCTGCGCCTGGTACTCACTTGAAATAAAGGTGACCCAAATCTGCATTCCCCAATAGGTGGAGAGCAGCATCAGCTGAAGCAGCTTGATGGTGAACGTGGGTTCCTGGTCAGTGGACATGATTCCTCCCCAGTCTCTCTCCTCCACTGTTGCCGGCAGCACTTGTCGTGTTTGGCTGGGAGTCACTGGAGGTCATGCAGAGAGCCTCTGTAAAAAAGTAAAGGACAGGAGTGTGACAACAATGCAACATTTCCATTCAAAACCTGTAGAGGTGTGTTTCAATCACAGGACACTGTGTACAGATCCACGCCCTCCACTATACGACAACCTGTCACTTCAGCTTCCACAATCAAAACATACATGCCTGGTGTTTGACTTCCGTCAGTTTTATGACTGAACTACGGAATGAAAGAGGCAACAATTACTTTCGCATTGTGGTCAAGGAAAGTTGGGCAAATGTCTTGACCTTACTATTACATACGCTATAGTGTGTGTGTGTGTGTGTGTGTGTGAACTTCAAGATAGTAAAAACTATAGACACATTCACGCAGCGCTAGCGTGGCAGACTCAGTCTACAGACTACACTTTATCTCACTCTCTCCCTCGCTCACTCTCTCTCTCTCTCTCGCTCTCTCACACACACACACACACGCACAGTCCTTCAAAGTCACCTTTTCCGAAGCCACGCCAGCTAAGTGGTCAAATAGCACCTTGTAGCGCACCGACACCAAACTAGGTAGCCGCTAGCAGCTAGCTAATGTTGACATTGCCTTAACTTAGCTTGACTTGGAAAACTATGTCCGAAGTTGCGTCGTCCCTTCAGGCCGGAGCCTCTTTTGAACAGTTGGTAACGTTCGATACTGTAAACTCTGGCGGGAAGAGGAAAAGCGTACCTGAGTTGACAACCGAAGCCCCGGCAGGTATGAGCAAAGGTGGCAGTGAAGCTAACTCTCGTTAGCAGGTGTGCTAGCTGCGCGGAAAAAAGTGTGTGAATGAAGGAGGCTCCTCGCTGCTTCCGCTCCACTCCAGTCAGGTAGCCCCGCCCCTCCGGCTCTCATGCACTTGCTGCTTTTACGTAACCGGGACGGCGCACAGGAGACTGGAAACTCTCAGGGGCTGTGTTATGGAAACAGAGCGCAAGTCGGGTTGATCCATATTTTTTTTAGACAGTCTGTGTCCTTTGTTGCTTCCTCCCCTTCTTCTGATCAATTCTGGGCGATCAACAGCAGTTTGTGATTCACAAATGAGCTGCATTGTGAGAGCAGAAGCGCGAGAGCATCTACAGTGGCCTACAAGTACAGATTGTACTCATTCTACATAATGCACACAATGGTCGGAATAGAAGTATTAGTAGTAAGTATGAGTAAAAAAAAAAAAAGGAATAAGTCATATGGAAATAAGTATTAGTAATCAAGTAGAGTAGAAGATAATATAACAATGCAGGTGCTAAAAACACAAATTCATTGAATGTTGATTAAATAAGGCCGTGAATCTGGAATCCGACAGTGAATAAAATCCAAGATTAACATGATAAAAGAGTGCGAGATAGTGAACCTGTTGATGTTATTTTTTTATAGCATTCTATATAAACACACATCTTTGCGGTGTTTACGTACAAGTTTGATTCACATGTGGCTGAAGCATCTCCACAGAAAACTGTGGAGCTACCGCTGCCTGTTTCAGTTGACTGTCCTCCCATGTGTAAAAATACATTCTAATATTTGACTTCTGTTCAGAGGATGAGTGAATGAGTGAATGAGCAGAGTGAATTCATTTGTATTCTGTTTTTATTGTTCTCAAAAATCCAGAGTTCAAACAGACTATCAGGGATTCAGGAGAGAACACATCAGTTGTTTTATTTATTCAGGTCAAATCAAAGCTTCCTCTCTGCCCTCGGTAAATCATTAAAGGTGCAGTGTGTAAGATTTCAGTAATTTTTTAAATCAAATCTATAGAAATAGAATTACAAAACAATTCTATAGATCTTTTACAAATGTATCGCCCCAATGTACGACTAGTTTTTCACATAACCCTAAAAGTAGAGCTTCAATGTACTTTCAAACCAAGAGCGGGTCCAACCTATGGGGGCCGCCATGTTTTTACAATAGCTAAAAGTGGACGCACCAAACATCTTTTGTGCTTTAACGACAACTGAGGGCTACCATAGGTTCTCTGCATGCTGGAGGGGGTGAGGTGATGGATACAATATGCAACTTCACCAGCAGATAGCACCAAATCTTACACTCTGTACCTTTAAATATTAAAGTTGTACTCGCTTGACACGTGAGGCCCCTGGTGATGAGGTCAGTGTCGAGCCGATTTACAGATTTTGTCATAAACCTCAGGAAAGGCCTCTTTACAGCCCAGCTCCTCTCTCAGTCTGTGATACAGTTGCCCATCAAACATCTGCCAGAACTCCTCTCTGTTCATGTACACATCTGCATACAGCATCTGGAACCTGCAGGGGACCATACACACAGGCGGGTCAGGGCAACAGCGCATGTCAATACAAAACGAAAGGGGTGCAGGCAGCTTTGTAACGGATAAAATCTAGATCTCACGCAAAAGTGACTCTTACCCGTGCACATCTCGCACGAATCGCTCGAGCCGACGGGTCGACGCTTTCGCCTCGAAGTGTTTGACCTTGGGTTCTCCGTAAGCGCCGATGTCCACGTACAGCTCCTCCCCTTCGCCTCGGGGATGAACCATCCCTCTGCCCGATGGCAACAGAAATGGGCACAGCCACAGAGGGTAAACCTGGAACAACAACAACAACAACAACAACAACACACGGCGTTTAGAGTACATGTGTCAAACTCGTGGCAAGATCATTTTATGTGGCCCGCGACGGCTTAAAGCTTGAAGAATTGCCTAAAAATAAAAGTCTAAAGCAGACATTGCCCATGAACTCTAGTTAATTACGCTTTTCTCACTTTGTACGTGTAGCAACATTATCAGTGTGTTTACATGTTCATATGTATGTAAATGCATATATAATATTAGTAACTTGAACAAATGATAATCAAGTACGAAAAATTGCTATTTTACAATATATTAAGTAGTAATGACATTTGTCCCACAATTGAAAGCGGCCCTTTGAGAGCGACCATGATGCTGCTGATGTGGCCCTCGGTGAAAATGACTCTGACGCCCCTGGTTTAGAGAATTCAATCCGTTTTGTCCGGAGAAAGCAAAGGAGTATGAAGTGTCTTACAGTGATCTCCTCATGGAAGCATGTGATGGCGGCCTGCAGGTGCTTCATGGGAACCAGCATGTCTTGAATGACGTGGTGCTGCTCGTACAGCTGCCTGACGGTCTCTCCCTGGGTCAGCTTCAACAGGGAAATCTTGGGAGGGACCATCCATCCTAAAAGCCAGCGGAAGACAGGGTGGTTGCCGAATGGGATGATATCCTGCAGAGAATACACGAGTAGGTTAAACAATGACGAGAAAGGCGCTTTCTGAAAATGCTGCCAAATACGAGTTGTCAGATGGAGACATTTATTTATTTATCTATTTTTTTTAACATTCAACAACAATTTCATTTCATTATCGCAAATGAGACAACCTGCTGCTACGCTCTGTCTTCTCTTTTTCTGCACATTTGCTCAAATCAATGACATTACAGAGGCATGGAGGAGAGAAAAGCACACTGACGAAAAATCAGAATTTTCAATGTGTCAGAAGCAATTTATTGGATTGAATGCATCATCGTCCAGTCGAGTAAATGTGGTTCGGGCATCTCGCAAGGACGCCCCCCCCCCGAGCGTCTCCCTGGGGAGGTGTTTTTCACCTTCAGATGTTAAACGCGAGGAAGCACCGGATTCCCAAAGAGGTGCTGTCCATGCACATGGTCTCAGGTGGACCAGAGTCTGTGGGAAAACCTGCTGCAGTGAAATTGCTGGACTGGTATCATATAGACTATGAAGTTCTTCTTCTGGTCATGGAGAAAGTACATCCGGGACAACTTTAGTCGGATATCCCAGGACGAGTCGAAGGTACCGAGATACGTTTCTGCCAATGAGCGGTTTCGATTATTTTTCCGCTTTCGGAATTTCATGCGTGAATCTCTGTGTCAGACCATCATGAAGCAGCTGGTGGACGCTGCCATCGCTGCGGATTCAAGGGGCGTCTTTCATCACGCTATAAAAGCCAAGACCATCCTCGTAGAGCGAGGATGTTCGGCACAGTCCCTTAATTTCTGCAGTATGCTACCATTTGATATCACCTTTACATCCCGGATCAAATCAAATCAAATTTCATCTATACATAGAATGTGCAAAAACAATACACACATTATAAATGTAAAAATATCATTTTGATTACTACTGGTCCGGCAAAAATTGTGTTCACGTCCTCGTCTGAGGGAGACAGCGATCCATCACATGCTTTACAAAATCCACTAGAGGGCAGCACCAGCTTATAAAGCAGCACCAAATGCTTTGACCCGTGACAACAAATAGTTGACTATTGATTGAATGAGAGTGTGGCTCTGACTTTCCTCTGCAACATCTACAAAAAAAAAAATCCTTTTGAAACCAGGGAGCATCCCAAAGCCAAGAGCCAGCTCCATCAGATATCTGTATTCGTAATGCTATGCATAATTCATCAAGCCATTTACAGAGGATGCCAAGCCCCTCTCACTAATGGCTAATGGTGCATGCGTATGTGTGTGTATATATGTGTGTGTGTGTGTGTGTGTGTGTGTGTATACAAAGTATTTTGTGACTACCTGGATCTCCCAGAAGATGCTGCGCGTGTGTCTGTGGTAGTACTGTCTCAGAGGAATATACTCCACTCCTGTTTGATCTCGGTCCCAGAAGCTTTCCACGTGTTTAAAGAACCAGGGTTTAAAGTGCAGACCAATTCTGTTAATCTGTAGAGGAAGAGGAGGAAAGTTTGACAATGAAGCACGGGAAACCAAATCTACAAACACACGTTCAAATAAAAGGTGACTGGGCGTGCAGCTCCAACAAATGGAAAGGTCAGCATAAAGATGTTTTTTTTTAATTTTTTTTTTTTAATTTTTTTTTTTTTTTTTAAAGGTGCAGTGTGTAATATTTCAGTTATTTTTGTCACTTCTAAAAACATTTCAGAAGAATTACATATGGACACTTGAATTGATAATTTATAATCATCTAAATGTTCGAGCTTTTTTCCATAACTCTTAAAGGTGTAGCGCATAGGCCGCCAATAGGCGAATCCGGCCCGCCGCTCGATTATTTGTGGCCCCCCGAACTGTTATTCCCTCACTATGTGTATCGGTTGGGTCAGCACGAAGTTTCTCTTCTATCCGTCCCGCAAATGACTCAAATTTCCTCACAGAGTTCATGCGAAAGCAGCGTCTCTCCGAGTCTGTCTGTGCAAACGGTGCACCTCTCTCTCTCCTCCCTCCCTCCCTCTCTCTCTCTCTGCTGAGCGGAGGGTCAGAGCAGTGCAGAGAGAGAGAAAAACGCTGCGTGGACTTTATTCACTGCAGCCGATAGGGACACTGCCACATGTGATGTGTGTGTGGTCACACCACCAATTTACACAAACATATTAAAGCAGCTCACCCTCGAGAGAACCTGCAAAAAAAAGTTGAGTTCGGAGGAGGAGGAGGAGCGGGGAGACCCCCAAAACCCAAACCAGACACAGAGACACAGGTCTCTGGCAGAGGCTTTTCAGCCAAGGAAAATATCCAGGTCATCAAGCAATGTTTTTTCACAGTGTCAGCGGTGACCAGAGAGGCCATTTCAGCAGACTGATGAAACTATTCTCATAAATTCAGCCAGGTGAAAAAAATCTTAATTCAACACTTTGCATCAGTGTGTCCACCTGACATTTGAGCCAAAGTTCAAAGCATTGGCAACGGACACAAGGTGCCATTTCTCTCACGGAGCAGTGTTGGACACTTGACACGCTTCGAATGTAAAATCCTTTTCCATTACACTTTGGATTCCTGAGATTTTGATGTCTTTTGTTTGCCAGAGGAATCTATCGGGGCTGCCTCCGACGTCCTGCCCTCTCCCGAAAACCTCAGCCACGCCCTCTCTGTCCGAGCCCCGCCACGCTGAAGCACGTGTCGGTGGGCTGCGGTGGGCTTGTAGCCTCACCCGAGGCCGTTGCACCTGGCGGCACAACCGGGCCTTGAAATGCCTTGCAGCCGTGCCGGAAAGCCGGCAGACAGAGTGTCTACGCCCTTCCTCCCCCGTCGCCCCGCTGGCAGGAAACAACGGTTGTCCGGGAGGGCGAGGGTCGAGCCAGCCTCAAGACCACAAGACCAGATGATGGAAAACCAGGGGGGGGGGCGGGGGGGATTGGACGCGGCTGACAGATTGCATCCACCCACCTGCGGCCAGATCTTGTTCTGTCCGTTCGGTCGTCCACATCACTGAGCTCTGGGACAGCGCAGTGGACGGGGGCCTGCTGAGCTCAAGGCTGGAGGGCAAGGGTTCTCCCGGTGGAGAGATGGCTAACGTCCAGGCTACTCAGGGAGATGGGAGCGCGAGGGAAAGCCCACCGGCGGGCGGCCAAAGCCCCCCCCCCCCCCCGAGGCTGCTGAAAAAGGGGGGAGTCAGTGGCCGTGGGTCAAGAGCGAGGACCGCGCCTGGGCTTTCAAACGAGCCGATGGCATCTAGGGGGTGAACTTGGGACGCTGGGGTTCACTGCTGAGCCCTCTGGAGGTGCCATGGGCCTCTCAGCGAAACGCAGAGGAAGGGGGGGTGGGGGGGGGGGGGCCCACC
>JAFBJT010003673.1:0-10701 GCA_016785325.1 Chascanopsetta lugubris | reverse complement strand
TACGTTTATTTTTTTAAGGAACTCTTAAGGGTTAAATGAGAGCGTAGTATACTACCCCTAACTAAAATACCCAATTTCACATCCCAAGAAATGAAAAGGGAGAACATATTTCACCACATTAATAAAATGAATCAGCATATAATATATATATATATATATATATATATATATTTGTGTGTGTGTGTGTGTATATACATATACTTTGGCTTACAAAGCATCATCTGCACTGTCTGCACATAGGCTGATGACTCGTCCATCTCTGCACACAATCTGGAGCAAGGCGTCACGCATCTTCCCCTCTGGTGGGTTCAGCTCTGAGAAGGTGAAATACGAAAAGGGGGCAAGGTAAAATGAAATAGAAGCTGTTGTTCAAGACTGTAAACTATGGGTGTCAAACATATGGCCCATGGGCCAAAATGGGCCCTACAGAGGGTCCGATGCAGCCCCAGGAGATGACTTTGCATTGTGTAAAAAATCTGAAATTTTAGGTTGTTCATAATGTTTTGTAAAAAGATACTTCATTAAATGTGAAAATAGTTAGAATGTAAAAGTACTACTTTGATGTTTATCTGTTATTATACTGTAATTGTACTGGTCTGGCCCACTTGAGATCAAACCGGGGCTGTGTGTGACCCCTGAACTCAACTGAGTTTGACACCCCTCCTGTAAACACAGATCCACTGCCATCACCACACTTGCTGAAGTACCTTGACAAGCAGCAGAGTTGCGGATGTTGATGCAGTCGACCTTCATGTGAATATCATCCTCCATGTCACAACGTTGTTGGTCGTTGTAGAAGACGAGGCGTCCATCAGCCCACAAGTCAAACCAGTTCCTTTTCCACCGGCGCAGTATGGTGCCTTTCATTTTGACAAGCACAGATCTAAAACGTCATATCACATCCACAACAACGAGCCGACACTATGGAATAGACTCTGTTCTGGTATAAGCACTCACTTTGTCGATGGAGCCAGCCACTCTTCACCATAGCCATTTTGGAAACAGCACCTACAAAATCTACAGGACAAACATTTAAGATACAGTGTGCCTTTAAATACAGGTTGAGATATGAGGTCTCGTGATGGGGCGCAGTCCCGAGTCGCCAAAATCTCGTGACTGTTCACACTGTTAGCCACTGCCCACAAGGATGTTGTCAGACCGAAAAATACAGCTGTGACAAAAAGTGAACAACAGCCTTGTTTCTAAGTCTTAACAGAGACTTATCACGAGGTTTGACAGTGTGTCATTTGTCATCGTGGCACCACTAGAAGCTGTAGCAGCTCATTGTCAATTGTCGAGACTGAAATACCCTAAAGATGCTAATACCGTGCTAAGTCCGTCGTGCCGTTTCTCGTGACTTCTGCGAGTTCAGGCTTTCATGCCATGCCCCACTCTGATCGGAAGAAATTGGGAGACATGTTTACAAATGGCACGTGTCTGCATGAAGCTAACGGGCATTTGAGCCAACTTAAAGAGGCAGTTGGCTTCATGTAAATATGCTAACGATCATTTGAGCTTCATTTAGATCTGCGACCTCTGTGGTTTTCTTATGACAGTGTAACTTGTGTTGAATGACTGATGATGAAAGTATAATGATTCGCAAGTAATCTTAAGTGCTAAGTAGTTTATTGTCACTGACGAATGTGTCTCGAACCTAAATTAGTGCTGTTGTTATGGACGTAAAAAGTCAGTTTAACTGTAAGTTCGGTGCTAACAAAGTAGCAAAAGTACGATACTGTTTACGAATGCATGGCGCAAAAGTGAGCATTTCACCTACTTTGTTTTAGCTTGTTTATAGAGCTATTTCTTGAGGACGTGGACGCGAGCGTGAGATGTACACACCAGCAGTGCTCTCCCAGTACTTGGGGAAAAAAACATTGTTAAACAGAATGCGTCATACGCATACGTCGCGTACGCTCCCGTCTATGGCAAGCCAGAGATGTCAAAAAGTACCAGACGTCCGAGCTGTTTTGGTGTTGGCTTGTGGCGAGGGCGCGCTCGATTTATTCACCCCTTCCTCTTTTACCAATACGAATGTAAACCGTTGCTTTAATTAAGGGGGGCGGTCTTGGTAAAGTTTGGTAAAGTGAAGACGGTACGACGGGAGTAGCTAAGAATGAAATGAATGCATTTGTGACATTCATGTTTAGCTATATTTGAACTGTTGCAAATGTGGGTTCCGATTCCGTTATAACAGAAAGAGTGTACTATGTGTGCTCATGAGTGTGAGCTCGCTTAAGAGTAACTTATTCTTTATTTTACAGGTGTGGTGGTCTTTCTATCCCCTCTAGAAGAAGACGTCTGCACGGTATAACCGAGCGTCCCCATTCAACTGCATACCGGGCGACGCAAGGTCATAAAACAAGCCCATTGTTACTCCAGCAACAACTGCGAGGAGCTAACCATCGGCGCAGCGCGGAAGCTAAGAGGCTAACTTGAAATGGCGACGGCAATATACTTGGAACATTATCTTGACAGTGAGTATTTTGGCACTCGGGTTAGTAGTGTTGATGTTTGCCACACGTTAGGTTTGTTTTGAATTTCATTAGTTCAATTGTATCGAGAGTTTATCGCTGGGCGGGCCACTGATTGGAAGCAGCGCAATACGTTAGCAAGTAGCTGGTGGGTCACTGACGTTAGCTTGCACGTTAAGCATCGTGGTGTTAGTAGGACAGGGTTGAAAAAACTTTTGAACAAGCCGAGATTCTCCGAAGAGTTAATGCAATTTGTACCTAGGTCAATGCAATCCTTTGGCTGAGTGTACTGCTTGTTATGATCAGGTTTGCGGGTTAGGTCCATTTCGTAATCTGACATTTGCATGTACCGATCAGCTCGGTAACTAATGTGGGTAAATAAGGTTATGTAACATGGTCCTATTAACTTTTTGAAAATTCTTCATGAAGGCGACGTGTGCATTTTGCTTTTTAGATACTTGACGTGTGCGTTGCAACCTGTTGGTTGTCGCGTTTCCCTTGCCCGTTTTCCAGTAACTATTTACGCGCCGGGGCGGGCTATCTGAAGTGCGTCACTTAGAGGAATGGAAGAACAGAAACCATGGATACATTGTGGGAGGACACTTCATATATGGCTGTGTGTGATGACAGCTCAGCCATGTTTATTTAACACATTGAAGTTTACATGAAAACAATATTGATTACATTTACAGGAATTGATAGAAATTCATGAATATGTATCAAGAGAATATTTTCAAGAGATTTTACATTTGTTTATTGCGTATTTTTGGTTCATGCTTCCGGGGCAGCACAGACTTGTATGATATAGATTTAGATTTGTGTAACAATAGCAATGCATACAATAGGCTGTGACCACACAGTCGTTTCAAATGTTATTGTCTTTTACTCTTGCAGGTTTAGGTGAACTTAACATTTCTTTTGTCAATTGGAGTATGCAATAATTGCATTTTTTATGAGTGTATAAACACTGTAACATGTATATACTTGTTTTATTATGGAGTAAACTATTTATTTACAGTAAATGTTTGTACAGTAAAAGTCTATAACAGGGACTAATCAGAGTTTGTTCTGACTGGACAAACCAAACCTTTAGAATTTGAATCATCACTGAAGAATACTATAGGTTCTTCCACATACCTGGAAGGGTGAGATGCGCGCTATTCATTGGCAGCTGCTAATCTACCTCTATATTTCAGTCAGTATTGTACCACCGCTACATCATCTTATGGAGAAATGAGCAGAGAGAACAACGGCATCATTCATCCTATTATTGTCTCTCTCAGGTATTGAAAACCTACCATGTGAGCTCCAGAGAAACTTTACTTTAATGCGAGATCTGGACAATAGGACTGAAGGTAAGAATACAATGCAATATTCCTGGTCACCAAGTTCAACACCAGCTAAGTGAAACTGTCACACTAAAACTTTCATGATCACATCTATATTTCCTCTGCTTATGTATGCATTTTTATTTAGTGGGGAAAAAAATACAGTGTGCATCTCTGCAGTAATTTGACACATTTGCGCAAGAATTTGTTTCAGATAGAATACGATTTCTGTGTTATACATACATACATAAGTCAATGCATTTAAGACATAAACAAGCCATACAAATAATTGGATCCGTGCTGTTATAACACTATAATATTCATGTCTTTGTGCAGAAAAGAAAGGAGAGATTGATAAACTGGCTGAAGAGTACATAGCGAACGTGAAGAACTTGGCCTCGGAACAGAGAGTGGAACATCTGCAGAAGATCCAAAATGCCTACAGCAAGTGCAAAGAGTTCAGCGATGATAAAGTCCAGCTAGCAATGCAGACATATGAGATGGTAAACAGATACACTGGTTTTATTAAGTGAGCATGTGATTGTTGTTTGATTTCTATCAAATCTTTTTTGAAAATTCCATGTGAAACTATACTCAAAGCAATTTTTCTTTAAATCTTTTTACTGTAGGTGGACAAACATATCCGCAGATTGGATGCAGATCTGGCTCGGTTTGAAAACGAGCTGAAAGAGAAACTAGAAGGGAGTGGCTATGACAGTGCTGAGGGACGAGCACTGAAAAGTACGAGGGTTGAAAATATGCTTTCATCCAAGCGCAAAGTAAGACGTGTGCAAGCACACATTTACATTTCAGTATTTTCACAGAGGGCGATTCCAAGGGACAGAGAGAGAAACGGGGATCCAGAGGGAGAGGAAGGAAACCGCCGGATGAAGATTCTCCGAAGAAGAAAAAGCTAAAAAACAGGTAAAATTCAGCTCAGTCTGACTGAAGAATTTACTACATGTCTGAATCCAAAAAATGCATTTGTTATTTTTATAGAACTGAAAAGCCTGAATTAGATTTTATTGATTCTAGTTTAGCTTCGTTTTATTCAAACCATGCTTTTTATGTTATGTTCCACCTCCAGTCCAGACTTGAGTGACGCCCTCCTGCCCATGCAGCCGTCAGATGTTTTGGACATGCCAGTCGATCCCAATGAACCAACGTACTGCCTTTGCCATCAGGTGTCTTATGGAGAGATGATTGGATGTGATAACCCAGATGTAGGTTTCCAAGATTTTTCTAAATTTGCTGACACACCTGTTTATGTGATGAGAACTCACCGTTATTGCTGATCTCTTTCAGTGTCCAATTGAATGGTTTCACTTTGCTTGTGTTGATCTTGCTACAAAACCCAAAGGAAAATGGTAAGTTTACGTACTGAAGTGTTTATACTACAAAGATGTGGAATTAGATATCACCTAATAATTGTGTCATAATTAAAAAAACATGTTTTTCTCTAATCTTTCAGGTTCTGTCCAAGATGCACCCAGGACAAGAAGAAAAAATGAGATTTTAAAAATTGTATTTTTTCTAGTTTAATAGTGTAATATATAAATGTACTTCGCTTTCTGTCACTCTGTTGAAATGGTGACTGATAGAACTTTTAAAGGCCTAATCCAGATTTGGAGTATAACCACCTACATTGTAATATTAACTCAGCGTTTACTGTTCTTATTTTGTTTGTACTACTGGATTCTGGGTTTTTTTCCATTTGCATTCAAATAATTAATTCATCTACGGTATATGTATTTTGACGTACTCTAGGGTGTGTCATTTTAAATTGCACAATTTCAAATGACACATAATTGCCAATCAAACTCATTTTCTTAAGATACATGTACAATATACATTATATTAACATTACTAACATACTCAAAAATCTTGGATTGTGGCTTTAGGATACTTGAAATGTCAATTTTATAAATAGCTATTTTTAAAGATTTTAACAGCCTGCTGAGAATAATTTTTTATTTCACCTAAATTTACAGAAAGAACAGTGGTAAAAGGAATTATGTGTGAGATTTTTGTTTCTACCTCCTTGGGAATACATCAGCGCTGCATCAATGACTGCAATTCAAACTGATGTAAGAATTTGTGTTTTGATTAGCGTAAACCAAAAAGTGCAGATTAATTTCTTAACTAATTTTCAAAAACAAAAACCTGCGACATCTTTGAATGTATTGTAGTACTTTATGGTCAGTCAGCGTCTTTTCTCAGCTGAATGAGGTTTTTCAGCACTTTGAATGAAATTTTCCCCTTAGGAGGATTGATACTGCAGGCATAGTTTCCTCATCTAAAACATGGCCATAGTACATCGCTTCAAACCATATATAGAGATATATACATATATTTGAATATCTATATATTTTGTATGATGGGAAACTATTTTGTGGAAGCTGTTTTTTCCAAAGATTTACAAATTTGTTGTATTTCTTCTTGGTGAACATTCACATTTTATTTAATACGATTTTAGTGTTTTTCATATGCTACTGTGAATATCCCTCATTTAGGTTTAAGTCACAAGTAAGAGCCAAAGTCTTTGTATTTTGTAAAAATCAGTATTTTGTACCAAATAAATATTCACTATTGTGCAATGTTTCTTTAATTGTAGTTTTAAATGAATCATGTATGTAAAAGAATCAAAGCATCTACAAACATGGGTTGGATTGTCATATGTGTATGTATAGTTATGTGCTGGCTTGTACATTTTAATTTCCAAGACCGCTACTGGATGGCTTCCACAGTAATAAGAATTAGCACATAGAACTTACTGATATCATTGGGAATTGTTACTTTTATTGTTAAGTACAGAACTATATACACAAAAAGGATTTACAGTCATTTTAAAATTCATCATCCGACTCTTGATCCCAGCTGCATTTTTCTTGAGTGGGTTTGTCAAATTCCACCTCCAGGTCATAAACAAAGTCAGGGTCATCTTTGTGCCTGCGGTTCTTCTCGAACAGTCCGTCCATTTGGCCCTTCTTACGAGCAAGCTCCTCGTCGTCCAGTTTGTTCAGGTCTTGGTCAGGGTCCAACTGGAAGGAGGCGAGGCTGTGCTCGAGGCTGAAACCCTGCACATGGTCCCGCAGGATGATGTGCAGCTTCTCCAGCTGGCTCTGAGAAACTGCCTCCAGGTATTCCCTATGACGAGGGTTGTTCTTCATCCTCTCAGCTGCCAGGCTGTAGTCTGGCAATAGGAGAGAGAAGACACGGGATTCAAACTACACATGAGGAAATAGTTTGTAGTCGTCAATAAACCTGCAATGGGTCGTTAAAAGATACTTTAGAACGCTGCATCTGTCTATGGAATGCATAGGTAATAGGCAATTCTGACACAAAATGTGGGTTGTTTTTTTTTTCGTTTTTTTATTGCAAAATGTAAAAGTGCAATCTGTAGGGTTTGGTGACATCTAGTGGTTCAGTTGCACAAAGCAGCTATACCCCTCATCTCAACCTTTCCCTGGAAGCATGTGGGAGAACCAATGACTTATTCAAGTTACAGTAGTAAGGATGTAGAGACCTCGAGTAGTAAAGTTGCATGTTCAAGAGGAATACCCTTAATCCTTCCCTTTAAAGCCTTCATAAATTAGAGTTTGTCTTTACAGAACACATGGCATCCCATTATTGAAAGGACGTGCTCCTGGTGTGAATATAAAGAGATCATTACATAAGAGACTGCTTTGTGCAATTAGATAGTAATACACTCAATCAATATAATTAGCTTATGGTCGTGGTAACATGTTTTGACATGTTATCTAAAGGTCCACATCGCCACTCACCTGCAGTCAACAGAATTGGCAAAGAGTAGTTGCCAAATACTTGGAATTACTTGGAGTCATTGAGTTTCATTGCATTTACTCTTCATGTCCAGAAGATTATAAAAAACGTTTTACACTGTGGCACTGCAGACTGCTTTATGCTGAGGAAGCTTATTTATTTTATTTTAAATAACACTCTCCTTGACTTACCCGAATACTTCGAAAAGTTCCGCACCGGTATGATTCTCTTCCGCATCTTTTTGGTTTCAGTGTGTTGATAAGTCAAAACGATGGATGGAGGAGAGAACCGTACGCCGCACCGCTTTGCCTCGTAAAGCATCATCAGTTTGTGTCCTGGGAATTGTACTTCGACTTATGTTCTAATTGGGGTTTGGCTGTATTTCAGCCAGTCGAAGTAACATAAGTATTACATCGTAAAATTGGAACCAAAAGCTAAAATACTGAGAGGTATGGGAGCCCTATTCCAAGCGATGGTGTTTGTATTGGGTCCTCGTCAATGCCTGTCTTCATTAGCAAGTACAACATGAGTAAAATCTTTGATTTTGTTATCTTGAATTTATTGTTCTTATCAATCGCCTATGACCCGGAGAAAGATTGATACGTATTAACCCCCAAATAATACTTTGACACCGATCATTTATTTTATATTTTAATCAGGCACAAATTCAGCTGCCCTGGAACTTCAGAAGGTCCCTTCCGTAAACAGCTCTTAGCTCGTATCCGGGTACAGACATATCCATGCAGCTCTTTACCCAGAATTTAATGATAAATAGCGTGTGCATTCGCTGATGAAAATTGCGTGTAGAATTTTAATGTATTTATTATTTCTCTACGTGTTGTTTTTAGCGGCGTGCGACTGCTCTGAGGATTTGGGTAAGATATCCTATATTTCTTACTTAACACTCGACTCAGGTTTAGTCCCAAAGGAGTCTGTCTGTTCATGTTGTAAGTTTACAAGTTAAAGGTCCGGTCTATAAGATTTTTTTGGGATATGTTAGCCCTTCATATTTACATCAGCACCACTATGTTTTTACATTATCCCAGAATGGACAAACTAAACACTTTTTGGGTTTTAATGATCACTCAAGGGTGAAGTGAGGGGATTTAGCTGCAGTGTACAACATCACCACTAGTTATAATTAAATCTCATACACTATACCATTATTGATGGAGGTTTTACAGTCCTTTGAATGAAAGATTGACTTTTTTTTCTTTGGTTTTCCAGCAATTTCAATGTGGAAATTCAAAATTCTCATATGCTATTATTTGATTTTCATGAACCAGCTTTTGCCTTGTTTTAACATATGTTTTATCATAGAATGCACAAGTAAAACCCTTTATGTCAATGTTAAATACATTGTTAATGTGATGACTAGTGCACTTTCTTATATTGTGGTGTTTATTAATGTTACCCTACATTTTTACAGATGAGACAAATGGGAATCACTGTGATCTACTGAGGCAGTGGACTGAATCCATATCAGTGTCAGTGGAGCTCAGTAAAGAAGGTTTCCACAGGTAAATGTTGGGTTGTTTTATCACTGATAAGACGGTAATCCAAATGTATTTTTTAATTGAGTGAATTAATTATTTTTGTCATGTTTAGAGAGTTGGTAACCGCTGTTCAGTTCAGCCCTGCTATGCCCAGTAGTGTCAGAGTTTTGCTGGTTTATCAATGGCCTCGAGGTGTCTTCATCGATCCATACCAACTCACATCCCTAACAGAACAAAGTGACTGGCAGGTAAAATCAATATTAGGTTCAAAAGTATTTTCGTAATAAATATGGAGAATCACGTTCAATAGATATGTTTGTATTCATTCGATTTCCAATTGTTATTACTCTTTTGAGATATTACTGGATTCAGCCATTGACCTCGAGGTACCCGCTCACAAGGCTTCAGGATTTGTCAGCTATGTGTTTCCACTTCCTGATGAGCCAACTCCAAGGCAGCTAAATGTAGCTATTCCTATCCATGGTCGCTACCATGAGCCCTCCTCCGCTGGGAAGACATCTACATCTGTTGATATACAAGCTCCAGAGCTGCTGCTGAGGGATAACAAATGTAAGTGTGTCATGATTATACTATGGCTTGGCACATATTCTTTCTTTTTTTTCTATTCCTATTTTCAAAAAGTGGTTTCATATTTTTGTTCCTAATCAGTAATAAATGCAAATCTACTGCATTACATTTTGCTCGCAATATAGTGACATTACTTCAGTGAATGTGTGACAATATCCATGAATTTATAATAAATAACCAACTCATAACCATCATTGTATACTTTAATCTCGAAGTCTTTCCACCTCCTAGGTTTACAGCTCAACAACTTTGAGCATCACATTGTTGTTGATGCCCCCTGCACTGTTGACAACTTAAGCACATGTTCATGGGTGAAGATCCAGCAGCATCAGGTGGTTCATGCTGAATATTCTCAAAAAAAATGTTTAAAACAATGCTGCCCTTTTTCCATTATACTAATGATCTGTTCTTCCTTTTCCACTTTTTTTCCTTTTCTATTTTCCCATTCAAAAATATATTGTATCTCGTAGAAGCTCAGCCCCATGAGCTTACAGATCCCAGTTGGTGACAAGTCTTTGGTGATGCCTGTGTGCGCTGGAACTCTCCTGGTCACAATAATCAGCTGTCTAGTGCTGTCCAGATACATGTGGAAATATCAAATTGTTCAGTAGTCAGTCAGCTTATTTTCATTCTATGCAAAAATGTATAGTTTTGAGTGATGCCAGGCTCATTATGATATAATAATTTCTGTAACCTACAAATTCAAATAGGAAATGAAAATAATCACACAGACATGAATACGGGAAAAGGTCAGGTGTATGTGAATGATTATGAGGTGGAAATGAGGTGTGTATAGAGACTCATCTGAGATGATCTTGCAGAGATCAGGTTTCCCAAATGGAAAATTTAAGATCCACGTAATGAATGAAATCTAGTTTCTGGACTTCAACTGCCTGGTTTGCTCTGTATTGTGATTTCTGTCACGTGAACCCAAAGACAAACTTCCATCTTATATAATGACAATAGTTACTTTTTAATCTGTTCTACCTGGGACTGAGCAGTACCTGTACTGTAATCACCACAATTAATATA
>JAFBJT010003666.1:129706-141651 GCA_016785325.1 Chascanopsetta lugubris | reverse complement strand
TCAGCAAAAGGACAGGTGCGCAAGCACCCTACAGGTACGTCGCTGTCAGTCTTCTAGTAATCTTTGCCAAAATGTTTTCGATTTGAACTTTTCTTTGTTTGCAAGTTTTCTGTATCCATTGAGCATTTTTTTCTGAATGCATATTCAGTATAAATAGATTGTGTGTTTTCTTACGCAGTCATTTGACCATTGACATAGTTCTGGTTGAGAATGCGAGCCCAGCAGCCTCCCCCAACCTCATCGTTAAAGGTGCTGTAGTCCTCTGAGGACCAGAGCTTCTTCTGCGTCTGAAGGGCGTCCTTCACGGTCGTGGTGCCTGGGTAATGAGCCCTGGACATGAAATACAAACCACACATTCAGGTACGTATTCCATACACACCTTTCAGATGTGGGAAATAAAGCAAAACTAAATGGTTAGTCAATGCGATTGACTGTGATTAACAGTCACAGCCATCAAAGCGTTTACAAAATAATTCTAGTGGCCATCTTCACTCCCACTACTGGTGAAGATGGATTCATGTGAGGGGAAAAATTCTTTGACCACAAAGGTTTTTTTTTGGTGCTTTTTACTTTGTATTTGAGATCTGAAAGAATTGCAGAGACAATATTTTGAGCCACGAGTGAAGTCGTCATGTGTCATGTTGACATAATATCATTAACTGTTGTGCGAGGGCAGATGCATTTGCAGATAATCTGTAAAAGGGTCAGAGAAGAGGCTCCTTTCATATCACTTTCACTACTGATGTTTTGCTCTCAGCTAATTCTAAACTACAGGATGGATTCGCTTGAAACTTAAGAATGTGGCCACATTCAGGGGAAGTCCCACGAGATTTTGGTGCAGATCTGAATTAGAGGCCATGGTATAGCCATCTTTGAAAATTTCAATTGCCCATGTAATTACATATTTGTCAGTAAAAAGGTATTTGAAAGTACTATTCCAGTTTGGAAAGTATCAAATGATGCGCAGTATGGAGCTTTCCCAAAAGTTAGATTATGGTGAAGTATTTTCAGCAGAGGCATCGTGTTCAAAACACACTGAGAAAACAAGCTTGGCGCTCGGAGGAGGATCCTACCCTATCACGTCTACAGCTGCGCTCAGCTCGGGGTCGAGCAGCAGAGACTGGGCAATGGGCTCCCACAGGTTGTCACTGGCTATGATCCTGACCCTCTCCAGGCCATTTTTGTCCAAAGTGTATCGCAGGAGCTGGTGAAGCCAGTCACAGTCATACAAGAAGATGGAGAGCACACAAGACATGGATTTAGATCTAAAGACTAAGCCTTGGTTTGGCTTTACAGTATGAGCTGTGATCATGTAAAGAATTCAGAGGAAGTCAAGTTTGTGTACATCTGCGGAAGTGAAATGTTCAGGGTTCCAACATATTTGACCCATTCATTTTGAGGACGTTTCAATAACATTTACATCATATTCTATTGTGGCTAATGTTTGCCTCGCTCTCGTGTCTTATATCTGTAAGTTGATATCCTTTCTAAACTTAATAACTCTTGTAACTGACTGTTCACACATTAGCATCAAACGTTCATTAAAAAACAACAGGTTACACATTAGGATGGTTACACAGTTATGAAAACATCAACATGGGCAACACGGCTTTTTCTAATTCAAAATCTAATTCATTTTAGAACAGTGGAGCCTCAGTTCTCACTGAAATGTTGTTTGATCTGCACCATGAAAATCTTATTTGTATCTCACTGTTTTCAATATGCTGTTTTTCACTCATGAACAGTGGCTTTATTACAGCTTCAAGCATCAAATACATGTGGTACGTTGGCAAAGACGACAAGCACTTCTGATTATCTGCAGAGAAACAATTATTGATAAATGATGGCAATTCAGTTCCATTCAACATTTGAATTGTTAGTGCAGATTTCAGCACTTCTACTGCAGCACAGTATAGTTTTAATACACTTTTTAAAAGGCCAGTTAGATCAGGTTTAAAAATATGAATAAAAGAGGAGATTGGAACAAATATGCAAATGATTACAAGGAGAGATTTTCAAAGGAAAAAAAAACTAGAGGAACTTATGACTTATCAGAAGCACGGCATCACATGAAACAAGGCAACTGATATGATGTTAGCTAGCTAACAACCATCTTTAAAGGTACAGTGTGGGATTTTTTCAGTGATGCCGGTGGCTAACCGACATTAGCTCAGCGATCAGACCACGATCAACATAAAAAAAATTAACGCAGATGCCGCGGCGCTGCAACGATAACTCGGGTGTCAATTGAAGTTTATAGACGTTAGTAACATTGTAAATATACTAATATAAAGAAGGCGTCTCTTCTGAGTGGCTGCTGGAGGCTGTTGAGGCCGTGGGGCCATCATTGCGCAAGGATGTTGAAGTCGCGGGGCCACCGTAGCTCAGAAAGGGGGGGGCTGAGCCGGAGCACTTGCAGTTAGTTGTTATACTTAAGCTTCACCACCAGATGGCCCACACTATACCTTTAAGTTTCAACTCATTTTGTGTAACAACCACAAACACTGTCACAGACAAAATGTTCTGTCTGAGTTGTGTCACAGTGTGTGTGTGTGTGAGTGAGTGTGAGTGTGAGTGTGAGAGAGAGTGAGAGTGAGAGTGAGAGAGACAGAGAGAGAGAGAGAGAGAGAGAGAGAGAGAGAGAGAGAGAGAGAGCGAGCGAGCGGTTGTATTTCAGACACTTCAGGTAGAACATTTGCAGCAGGGGAGTTGATGATACATATCCAATAAGGCACATCATTTGTTTTGAAATCACAAATCACACAAAGCTTAGACAAAAGGCTACCTAAAAAAAATGGCCTCCATTCATTCATGACGCATGACCCATCTACAATGGTATGCCCCTATATACTCACACAATTCACATTGTACAAGATACGTTTTTCTGCTAATAATAACCAAATAAAAATCACATGTAACCAATGAATTGGAGTTAGAAAAAGTGCTTTTTTTAGGAATCAATACTGAGTGATTGTGTTCCCTTGTCAACATGGAGATATTAGGAAAGAAATCTTACTTTACATAATGGCAGAAATACACCATGCATACAACATAAACATTAAAGTTGCATGTTTCTGAGATAAAAGAAATTGCCAGAGATGTGGGTGAGATGAAATACTTAGCCATGCATATGAAAAATGGGCACGTGCAGCTCATCAAGTTACTCTCTATATTCACTTTTCTCTGTCAGTCGAGTAGAAAAACAGCCACAAACATTCAGCTCAGAGTTCAGGAGAGAAAAGACGCAGGAGTTGCAGAGGCCAACACAATCAAACTGTCCATTATTTCATGACAATCCATTCATGTCTTTATGTTCTTATCACTGCACTACGGGGTCAAATGAGCCATTACAACTGTAACACATTAGCACAGGTCAAGAGTTGACTGTACTTACCCAATCACCTCAATAGAGTCATTAAGGGGTGGGTCAATAATCATAGATTTAGCGATGGTCCAATCACCGTCTGCTGCGATGATGCCAACCCCAGTTAGACCCACTTTATCCAGAGTGTTCCGGAGCTCCTTGATGACAAAGACATGCTCTCAGAAGAACCAAGCTAGATGTCAATGGCTGTTTTTCCTGCCTCACCTTTGAGACTAAGTTCACCCGTTAGTAAAAACATTTCTCAGACAGATCAATGGAAGAATATGAAACAATTAGACATTTGGATTACCTTGATATACTTGCTGTCGTAGTTTCGCTCATTCCAAATCTAAATAGAAGACAATTACTTTAGTTACACAGCAGACTGTTGAATCCTGAACTGATGTGGTACTTTGGTTACATGACATTTACAATATAAAATGATGTCCGACTTAATCATGCAACCGAGACCGTAGCTATGTAACGGCCTCATTTACATATTGCCGAATATACCGATACCAGGTTGGTTGCATTTCAAAAAGGTTTCACTTTAGTAGAAGTCCAGAAACATAGTAGCATTGCTTCTACGGGTGGCTCCGTGGCTTCAACAAAGTCAGATGGACAAAGCATGTGAGTTAAACAGTAAAAACAGAATATGGATTTGATATAAAAATGATGAGAAAAGTGGACAAAACCACAGTTTCTTTAACTCAGGATGAAAGGTCAAAGATGAAGCTTGTCGGTTGGTCCGTACACGATGAAGGGTCATCTTCATTTCCTCTTTGACCAGCCAGTTGGATATATTAAACCAAGAGGCAGGCCTTTTGTAATGTTCTGTCATTGAATAGCTAACAACCCACTGACCTGTTCCATTCCTCACGCTGCAGAATTCTCGTCCCATTGGTTCACAGAAGTACACAGGATGTAGGTGAGGGAGGAACCCCATTATATTTGAGAGGATTTGGGTCAAAGATTGAATGTTCTTTGACCAGGTCTTTATCTTGGTGTCTAAATACCAATGTATCAATGGAGATGGTTTAACCGAGCGTGTACAACTTTGTGCATATCCAATAAATGTGGATCTGTTGGATCTAAATATGACTTAATTGACTTTTTCAGCTACTGTATCTTAACCAGTAAGAACAAGTGGACCCAAGACACGAATGTACCGTGTGTATACGATTTCAGTCATTTTTGTCTCTTCTAAAAATATTACAAAACAATTACATACTCTCATTTTCATGAATTTATAATGACCTAAATTCATTATTTGTCTTCCATTACCCTTAAATGAGTCCATTGATATATATTTACGTGAGGAGTGGATCCTTTCTATGGGGGCTGCCATGTTTTTACAGTGGCTCAGAGTGGACATACAAAACATCTTGCGAGTTTCAATGACAACAGAAGTGTGTGCTTAGAAGGGTGAGGACGAGGTGATGGATACTCTAGATGTCAGCAAAGCTTACACACTGCACCTTTAAATTGAAGGTAAACGGACTACCAGGCTTAGTTGCAATATGGACTCTACAGAGGGTAACACAAATTTGTTTTACAATTGCCCAACACAAGGAAATTCATCACGATATTATGGGCGGTCAGGTTGAGTTGATGGTTGCTTACTGTCCCACCCTTACATTGTATCCTGCCTTCAACCCTGTCAGGGCACGAGAACATGAACGATATGGGGGATGTTGACTCCAGCAGGGCAACAGGAATCACCTATATGTAATCACATTTTTGATTTGATTTGACCACACCTCATTCCACATCCAGTGCTTCTTCAGAAACGTCTTCTTAAAACCTAGATGTTATATTCTGTCAGTCACCCATATTTAGTATGTAGAACTTGTATTATTCTTTAAATGATCTTTTTTCCTTAAGTTGTAGTGCAATTTAAATATAATTATGTATTAATTTGTGTAAAATGTGGCCAACACATGGCCATGCAGGTTCAGATTTCAGCAAGTGTCCACACAACTGGGTCAAGACATCTCCTTCCGCATAAGAACAATTAAGTGAGATGAAATGTAGTTTATATCCTTTTTTTCTGATTAGTGGCGTAATTCTGTCGTACTCCACGTCTGAGTAATAGGGTGGTTTCATGGAAGGAGGTCATTGATCCAAATGTTCAGGAAAGCTCTTACAAAGTAAGAACAGTCATCATCTTTGTCTTCCTATGAACAAAAAGAACCGTTGTTGTAATGGTAGGACAATTCTGGATCGGAGAAAAAGCCTTGATTTGAGTGACGTTTGAACAGATTTAGCATTAATTTTGAACTTGCTTGGTACATTCATCTCATACAAGATTGATCAGAATTTCTAACTTCACATGAAACAAAAGATATTAAAGGATGAGGGGTTTGAATGAAATAGGGAATAGTCTTGTTGTCCCCAGTCGGTGAAGCATCAACTTCTACTGAACCTGTGATTAATGCAGAAAAGTTGCATACTAATGCTTTGAGTACAATTACACTATAAGGACAGTTTAAAGCACATAACATCTCACTTGGCAAGAAATTCTAAGGAGCTGTCCACATACCCCGACATACTGAATATCCAGGTCATGGTACTGCTTGGCACCAAGGATCCAATTCACCACATATGAAGCAGTGATGTCTGGGAAGTCATAGGGCCAGTTCTTGCCATTGCCCACCCAACCAGGAAACGCCCAAGGCAACCCTGCAGAAAAAACATTCACAAAGTTGGGAACTTGTACTACTCTTGTCAGGTTTTTCCACCAAACAAATGAATGTAGTTGTTGCCGTGGCCACTAGGGGGTGTGTCTCTCACCCAGAAGGATCATGGGTGGGTGGGTGTGTTTGGAGCGCCAGGATGTTGGAGGCGCACGTGTGATGTTCATTCCTGGTTTGGCGAGCATGGTGATTAAGGCTAAAAACCCACCTTCATCTCTGGAGTCACTCCTCATCCTGCCACACTCTTCTCACTCTCACTATAAAGCTAGACCACATTCCTATCAGCCACACCGACTCATCCCTGCTCCAACGTCTAAGTTGGCCACAGGTCAGGTTTTCAGTGACATTCACACTCACACTTCACTTATCTTTCTTAGATCGTCTTCACAGAATTTCATTGAACATATTCAAGTGTAAATATATGGTGTATGTACATGAAGAATGTCTTTCTTTCAGCATCATATTGTTTTTGAAGTTGAGATATACTTCGAAAGAAAAAAGGATCAACTTGGAGGAGTCGTCCAGTGCAGAACATACACCAGCGCTCACACGCGAACTACTAGATTTGCCATTTAACAACAGATGTACGAGTCGTCGTACCAAAGGAACGGACTGAAATGACCAGTGTCACTAAGCGAAGGATTTGGATGATACGGTTCGTTACACTTGTCATGCAAAATATTTTCAAATCACATGGAGCTAGAATGAATTCCCATACAACCCATCGTAGTATTTGACGTCTATCAGTCAGTGCGTTATTTAAGAGCAGGAAAGCAGAACAGATGACAACGCCATTATTTTTTACCAATAAGTATGATGTTGGGGTTCCTCTTCTTGGCCTCTTTCATGATCCACCACTCGTAGCCACGGAAATAGTTCTCATCATTTTCATAGTGCATGTGGGATGGCTCAGTTCCATCTGAGAATGGAAACACTTTTCATTTAAACCCTCCATATTAGTTAGATTGTTATAAAAACGTAAACAAGGCAATCTTAAATAACACGAAGACAATCACTACATTATGTGCAACATCTGATAAATGGTCAGTGCACAAAATAACTGGAGAGCCGGTTTGGCTGAATGCAAAGTAGCTTTTAAGAAAGGAGCATAACAAATACCTACACTTCCAGGTTCCTTTTTGATATCCCTTTTGTTTCATTAAATTCAACTTTCAATTTCCTATGTTATAAGACAATGCTTTCAGTCAATTGTTTAAGAAAGAAATGAATGAAATCGAAAACTTTGCACCTGCCAAATCATGAGAGATGAGATTTTAATAGGTTGTCTCAATCAGGGTTCCTACATCTCTGGTTGAGCTCAACCTAATACTGTTTAATGTATACCAACGTACTCAACATTTAATATGAAGGTATTTGACCAAATTAAACAAACGACAAAACAATATCTACATTTCCTCTCTAAGTGGCATGACGTCATGACGCCACCTTTCTCTAGAAGTGTCCCTCACCCGTAGTCTGCGCATCTCCTCCGATCTCCACCTTCAGGATGTGCAGAGAGGCTCCAAACTGCGGCTGAAGAGAGAGAAGCTCCTTTACAATCTACGTCGCCCACATGTCGAGCGTGACTGTCGAGTCTTACTTTGAAGAGGAAGTCCAGGATGCGGCTGCGGAACGGCTCCGCGTAGTTCACCAGTAACCGAGAGGTGGCCTGGAGGAAGCCGGACATGTTCACACACCGTCACAATCACAGCAGGTGTCCAAAGTGCAGCCCTCCGGAGGAAACCGGAAGTGGACGAAGACTCTGCACTCACCCCTCCGCCGCTCAGACCTCCGATTCCGTCGAATGTGCGCCCGAGCCCCCCTCTGTCGTCCAGTACGTACGAGTCTGAAGACCACGCACGTCCGACAGACAGAGTGAAACACACGATGAAAGCGACTCCGCGCGGCAGCGACATTGTGCCCAGCGCGCTCTGTCTGCTGCCTGTGCCTTACATCCGGGTGTGTCACGTGACAGCGCTGAGCCCGATCACGTGATCTCTAAACAACTTCCTGTTGGGCGCGGGGCAGGCTGGACCTGGACTCTGACAACTATCGTGTGATTGGTCCGAAATTTAAGAGGGCGTGGCGGAGTGAGATTTGTTTCTCTCTCTCTCTCTCTCTCTCTCTCTCTGTCTCTGTCTCTGTGTGTGTGTGCGTGTGTGTGTGTGTGTGTGTGTCTGTCTCTCTCTCTATGTGTATGTGTGTCTGTCAGTCTGTGTGTGTGTGTGTGTGAGTCTGTCTGTCTCTCTATGTGTATGTGTGTCTGTCAGTCTGTGTGTGTGTGTGTGTGTGAGTCTGTCTGTCTGTCACTCTCTCTCTCTCTGTGTATGTGTGTCTGTCAGTCTGTGTGTGTGTGTGTGTGTGTGTGTGTGTGCCTCTGTGTCTCACCTCCACCTGACTCTTTTTATTCCATGTTTGTTTCTCCCAGATGTTCTGAGTCATGTTTACATCCTGTTCAATTCCTGTTTCCTGTGTCTGGAGGAACCAGGGGTCTGAGCTTTCACACTCAGCTGTTGGAGGGACTCAACATGGCAGCAGCATGATGATGCTGGGGTGCCAGGTGAATATGTGTCTGAATGATTGTCTGTCTCTGTATTTGTTGGTTTTTAATACAAATTTATTGGCGATTCCTTGTTTGTTTTTATTCAAACACAATCACAATTTACATGTAATTGGCAGTCAACACAAACAAGATTGTGACTGGTGCTGGAGCCCATCCTGGCCAGTGGATGTAGATGATCATCAATTATTGGTTATTGGTCGTGGGTTGAAATCCCGATGAGGGTATGATCAAAAGATCAAAGCACATCCTATGTCTCCTTTGAAACTTCGACCAGGTGGTAACATGCGGATAGATGGAAGACAAACTGGAAAAATCGCCATGTTTTTCCCCCCAATTTCTCCCCTTTTCTTCCCCCTCTTCCCCCTTCTCTCCCATCTTTAATGGCCAAATGTTCCCCAGCTTAGTGGTTGAATCAAACCTGTCAATACGGTATAGAAAGGAGTGAGATTTAAAGGGGCTGTCGGGGGGGGGTGGGGGGGGGGGGGGGGGGGGGGGGGTGTTAAAACTGCATTCATTGATCCAGGATGAAAAATCCACACAAATGAGCCCCACCAAATTCACCATCCAATAAAGCATGGCCATGTGTGTTTTCAAATCCGTGTGTTTCTCTCATTGGTGAACAATTGGATCCATAAAGCTTTCTCACTCATATCCCAGGGCCTGTGTTCGCACGCTTGCACACTGCACCTTTAAAGGAGTTAGATTTGCTGGAGGATAAGTATTTACACCAATCCAAGACACATACACCTGTAAAAACTCTGAACACATGGCTACACATACACCTGTAAACACACTGAACACATGGCTACACATACACCTGTAAACACACTGAACACATGGCTACACATACACCTGTAAACACACTGAACACATGGCTACACATACACCTGTAAACACACTGAACACATGGCTACACATACACCTGTAAACACACTGAACACATGGCTACACATACACCTGTAAACACACTGAACGCATGGCTACACATACACCTGTAAACACACTGAACACATGGCTACACATACACCTGTAAACACACTGAACACATGGCTACACATACACCTGTAAACCACAGAGGACACTCACCCACAGACGGACACTCACCACAGACGGACACTCACCCACAGACGGACACTCGCCACAGACGGACACTCACCCACAGACGGACACTCGCCACAGACGGACACTCACCCACAGACGGACACTCACCACAGACGGACACTCACCACAGACGGACACTCACCCACAGACGGACACTCACCCACAGACGGAGCGTAGCCGTTGTACTTGTGCGAGTCGATGGCGTCTTTGACGGCCTGAAGCACCGACTGGTCGGCGGGCAGGTTCCCGAACACGGTGGGGTCGCCTGCACGCAGGTCACATGACCGTCAGCAACAAGGAGGCACACACACACACACACACACACACACACACACACTTGTCATGGCAGCAGAGGGAAGCTCAGCTGGCAGCATTAAAGGTGCAGTGTGTAGGATTCAGTGACACCTGCTGGTGAGGATTCATGGTGCAGCTGAAAACTGGTATTGCAGTACCACCATTTGACCACTATGTCATTCTACCTCCAGGATCCACCTCTTAAAACCCATTCACACTTCCTGTGTTAAAGGTGCAGTGTGTAAGAATCAAACCAGAAAAACATTCCAGCTACAAAAAGAAATAAAAACCGAACGATAATAATGAGACTAACAATAATCTGCATCACGGACAGAGGGAAAAGTGTGTTGACGGAATGTTCCTGAAATCGATGAAGTGTGTGATGTTTGATGTGACTGAGGGCCATCTAGTGGTGAAGTGGTAGGTTGCAGGAGGGAGTTGAACCTCTCACCGATGGACAGAGCGATCATGGGTTTGTCTTTGTTTGGCGTGAGCTTCATCTCGTCCACGATGCTCCTGATGGGGTTGAGCGTGTTGTTGGCCATTTCCGACGCCTTCACCTCCCACTTCTGGCGCCGGCTCTTCACCTTGGCCGGGTACAAGCTGCCGTTCACGCTGACGTGGCTGACGCCGTTCCCCAGCACGCCGTTCCCCAGCACGCCGTTCCCCAGCACGCCCCGCCCGTTCACCACCGGCCCGTTCAGGGCTTTGCCGTTGAGGGCGGGTTTGCTTTGGACGCCGTTTCCATTAATCTGAACCAAGTACGACTTGTTCTCCATCGTGGATCTGAAGAGGAGGGGGAGGAGGGGGATGGGGGTGGGGGGCAGGAGGGGGAGGAGGAGGGGGAGGAGGAGGGTTACTTATTTCAAAAACATGTTTCCATGGACACAGGAACACGCTAATGAAATCACAGCAAGTGGACGCGTCATAAAAAGAGTTCAAAATCAGTTTGAGCTCATTAGTGTAGAAAAGGTGCACTGTCCCTTTAAAGCTGTAAAACCTTCCGCCTGTAACGAGTCCTGCCTGCTCCCTGCTGTGTAATTATTATGATATGTTTTTACTCAAACTCGTACGACTGGAAATGTTTATCTGATTATTCATATTTAGGAATTAAAACATCTGATTTTTGGTTCACACAGACTTCATCTCTTCAGGATCTTTAGAAAAATCAAACATTATTATTTTAATTGTTCTCAGAGCAACAACAGCGGCCGTGGTTTAGGGGTGAGAGTGGTCGACCTCAGACAGAAGGTCTGTGGTTCGAACCTCGGCCACAAACCGCTCCGTGTTCTCAAAGGAGATGAACGAGTGAACGAGTGAATTCAAACAGAATATATACTTATCTTTCACTGCAACAAACACAGGTTGGAAACAAATGAGTGACAAATATAAAAAGTTAAATCAATTATCAAAAGTTAACAGAGAAGAATGAGCCCAAAGATAAAAGATGAAGAAATGAAATGACGAAGAAGAGGATCCTTCATCATCCACATCTAAACTTCATCGGCTCAAATAAACAATAAATCATAGAAATGGCCGCTCTGAGGAACAAGTGAAGAGGAGAGGATGAAGTCTGACCTGATGATGATGATGGTGGTGGTGGTGATGAAGGTCCACAGGTCAGGTCCAAACAGCAGCAGGTGAATGATCGAATGAAAAGTGGAGACCAGAGGAAACATGGAACTGGTTTTATAGCAGATTCCAGCAGAATGGGAGTTGATCTCTGCCAATACTTCCATTGGTGGAGACTGAGGGCTGTGTCATTACCCCCCCACCCCCCTCCTACCCCACCAACACCGCCCACCCCACTCCACCCCCCACCTCCACCAACACCACCCAGCCAACCCCACCCCCACCCCCACCTCATGAGACAGAACTAAACCTCCTCCAAACTCTTCACGGCATCAATTATCAGCAGTGGGGGGCG
>JAFBJT010003666.1:106424-124544 GCA_016785325.1 Chascanopsetta lugubris | reverse complement strand
AGCCCATCCTGTGTGTGTGTATATATATATATATATATATATATATATATATATATATATATATATGGCAGAAATATGCTAAATAAAAACCCTCTTGTCCTTCTCAGAGATACACCTTGGGGTTGAAGTGAGATGTGCAGATAATGAAACGCCCTGGAAGAGCAGAGGAAGTCGTCCTCGCTGTCTGATGGTCAAGGACGTTGGTAGCTATTATGGGTGTAATAACACACGATATAAAGTTACCACCCCCAACTTAGGTTTTAACAGCAACCGCGGTGAGTTCAAGGTGGCACCTTTGGTAGAAGTCATTTGTTCCTTTAATCTTAATGTGGATGAAAATATGTTAAATTCGACGGCTAATGAGGAAATTGACCTCTGGGTAAATATTAATTTGTTGTTGGTCAGCTGATAATGAACATTAGACTGCAGGGAAATCTGTTTTCCAAGTGCAGAGCTCTACCTCAGGGTGGCAATTAGAGTCCAATTCATCTTAACCAGTCCCAACTGCGTGTCTAATCTTAGTTTGTGACAGACTGCAATATCGTTTTAACCATTAAAAACTAAAATAATCATATTTCAGCCTTCATCTCCATCTCTTCATCTTTTCTTGCATTTCAGTGACGTGATGAATCAGTGGCTTTCTCTTTTGTAGTTATGACTTGAGACTTTATGCTCATTCCGCACACCGGTGCTCCCACTGTAATACGTGCTCAAACACACTGAGAATCTGTTTTTTTTTTATTACACGGAAATCCATCTTTACCAAGGTCATACCTTTGAGGGATTTGTTAGAAAGCAGCCTTTTAGATGTAGTTGAAGTTTCATATTTTGCGACAAATATCATATTTTCAAGATTTTAAAAAAGTGTGGAGAGAACAGATGAACAGATACGTGTTTTTCGAAAATGTGTATGCTACACAAATGAACACGATTTCTAAATCTTCACCGTGTGGTTTGTTATTCAGACTCAGCCTCTATTGTTATTTTGAACTTGCTCTTTGTGCAAATTACAACATTACTTGTGAAGGTTTTACTTGTACTCATTTATGCCATGAAAATAAAATCTTATTATAACATCTGCACAATCAGTTTTCAGAATTTGCAATGCATTGTTGGAAGACAGGATATCAAATTATTGGTAGATTTCATGGATTGGACATGATAACAATAATCTTGGGCGGTTAATACGAATTCTTAACTTTATTTATGTTTTTTTCCCATAAGATGAAGTAAAAACAAAGATGAAAAATATGTAAAATAAAGTAAAACATCAAGAGAGAGGGAGAGAAAGAGAGAGCTGGACTTATTCTGTTTTTTTTTTACTCGGTGCTTGCGCTTCATTATTCCAGCAAAAACATAAGAATAATATGAAACATCCATCGATGTAGACGCTTGCATGTCTTCAGATATGTTCAATCTGAAGCATTTCATGCACCAAATACCAGCACATGAATCCATGCACACACACACACACACACACACACACACACGCACACGCGCACATCACTACAGACTGCATTATTCACACCCTTGGCAGACGTCCTTGTCCTGGATCGACCCCTGGTTCCTTTTTTAGTCTCATAGGATGTGCAGTGGAGAGCAGGAAAATCTGCTTACACCACAGCTGCCAAATACAAATGACAATGGTGCACACAGGCTGACATACATACAGCCATAGAAATGCTTACAGACACATGGATTTAAAAGAGCAAATTTGACACAAACATATTATGCACTTACTTACAATATGTATGTATGCAGGGACGTACGTAATACGAATATCTGAGGTCATTGCGTGTCATATGGAGATTTGATAAAAACAAGCAAGTGGAAACGTAAAAGGGATTTGTCAAGCTTGTTGGTATCAGCCAACAATGGCATTGTAATATCCACTTTCTCTCCCCTGTCCTGTTCATTTTCATACCACCCACCAGCATCAGTAGCACAGGGCAAAGGTCCACAAACAGAGAGAGCTCCGAATCAGTGGTGACAGGCAAAACAAATCAGGGGATAAATAGACCTGCTGTTTTCTGTTCCAGATAAATAACCCTCTTTCATAGGTAGTAAAAACATGATAATAGAATTAGTGAGGCACTTACTTTACTGTCTCTCTTTACCGTCCTGTGATAATTAGGAATCATTTCTAGAGAGAGACAAAGCGAATTATAAAGAGGACGTATGAGAAAAGGTCAGATGAGGTCGATACATCTGCAGGAGGAAGTGACTGTACCTTTAATCCCTTTTTATTTGCCATATAAACTGGAGGTATTTGTGAAACAGCTGCATTTTATGTGTATAACAATGCATTAAATGACATGATTAAGCAACTAAAGCAAAGCTTTTCCACCGTGTGCGAAACGCATGTCCATGTCTGAGGTGTAGGATTTTAAATTTGTGACTGCACATTTGAACAAAATGCATCAAACGATTGTTGCCGGTTAGTGCACTACATGATCACAAGAAGAGGCATAGATATTCCAGAAAGGTTTGACATTGGATGGGAATGTTGGAAATGTTTCTTTGTGCAGTATAAGTCACCAAAAATTTAAACATTAAAAATAGAGATGACTGGTGGACCTGGGAATATCCATGTATGCTCTCGGAGGAGAGCCGAGATCCAGAGAATTCAAACATGTAATATGTAATATTAAGAATATTTTACTTGAATATAAAGTCCTGCCGAAAACCTCATGGTGAAAACATATCGACTGATCTAACAATGAATTAGCCACAATTGTAGAGAAGTGTTCCTTCTCCCTTTAATAAGCTGTTTCAGTTGCCCTTTCCAGCCTGTTTTGGCCCAGCAAAGGCTCCAGGGTGGCGCTCCTGTTGCCCTCCGGACAGGGTGCACATGTTCCTGGTCTCCTTCATCATATGGGGTTACACTTTGTCTGGCCCCTCACAGAGGACCAATTTGCCTTGGGAGACCATACCAGGGGCAACAACCCCCAACAACATAGCTCCAGCACTCCAACCCCCAACAATATGAGGCCGTAACCATAGTGTTTCTAGTAATCCTTCCACTGTGCCAACATTTACTTTTTCCACCTAATAATGGCAGCTCATCCAGTGTGACTGTGGTGTAACTTTATGAATCCCTGTGTTTGTTTTCCTGTCTCACCTTTGCTCACCATGCTCCCATGCTCCCACATCTCTGCAGTGACTTTAGTAAGTCATTATAATGGCTGTTAGGAAAGGTCGCCATGGGGCCTGTATTGGAATAAACTGTTTATTATTGTTATCATTTGTGTTACAATGCAGGAATGTTAGTCAAAAAACATGCTTTTAGGCTAAAGTTTACTATCTGTCATTGTTTACCTTGTGTCACACAGGGGAAAAAAATTCTCAAATGGGTTTCATTACCATTACAATGAGTTCAGTGAACTTATGTGAACTATTAACTGACCTGATAGGAATGCAGTTGAACCCCAAGGATGTGACAGAAAGGAAAATGGGCATCGTGACAGTGCAGCACATAAATATGCAGAATTGTAATTTTGTTTTGTCAGCACAATCTCTGCAGAAAGGGTCCAACATCTTGTAGAATCAATAGGATAAATAGACCTGAGCCCGCATATGAGCAAAGGGAAAAAATTGCCTTGTGTGGTGTCCCAACTAAGGTACTTGGTGCATGTAAGTTATATATGTCTCACCTATTTAATAATATAGTATATATTCCATAGTGGGTTGTCAATGAATTCTGGATGTAGGAAAATAAATTGAAAAAAGGTGGTAAACTGAACTTGAAATTGAGTGTAAAAGTTGTCCGTATGTAATTTGAAGGAGTAATGGAGGTGAATGAGGCAAACCCACTGAGCTTGGCTATAGCCACCACATGCTGTTGATGTGGGTACTATATCATTACAGTATATGATTACAGTCAAGGCTTTGGGAGGCGTTTTAGCTAGCCTCTCTGCCACTGTGACTTATTGCTGGTTAGCAACTTCATGCGTGAATGATGTCTCTGAATCCCACCAATTCTTGGTGCCATTGCCTATGTGGAATAACTGCATCTATGGTATACGAGAGCTGCCACGTTAGATTTGCTCCTCACCAGTGTAGCCTGAGCCATTGCTGACTAGCAAAATCTTTGTTGGAACAGATACACACAGCTCAGAGCAGGAAGTGGGTTTGCGTCAAGACTCTCGAACCGAGTGGAGGGATCGGAGCTAGCAGCGTGTCTTTGAAAAACATGCCCAACCCTGTTTGACACCCTGTATTTGACTGATTACCTAATTTCTGACACATTGGTACATCCACCTTCACTCAGACAGGCTCTGGAGTGCACATGTAGCTGATAACAGCGTTGTCGGAGGTCATGCAACCCTTTTTTTCAAGTCTACCCTCTAATGCTAAGCTGCAGCCAAATGACTTCCCCTTGTTTGTTATCTTTGAGTTCAGACATCGAGGGAACAGGCAGGGATATGTATACGCACCACGGTCTCTCCACATCAGTCCCGAGCCAAACTCAACGGTCCAGGCTGCATGGCAGAGGTAGCTCCTGCCCAGCTGGAATAATAAGAGTCTGGATGACACTTCCTTCATTAAAAACAGAGGGGAGAGGGGTCGGGGGGAAAGGGGCTTTCAGAGAGGGCCTGTCCGTGACAGAGAGCGCCACTCACAGTCAAAAGGTGGAATGAGGAACAAGGACAGAAGGGCTGTTGGCACCACTTGAAACAGACTCTTCGCTTGTTGTGTCAGTTGCCGTCTAGAGAACTCCCCCTTTCTTTGGCTGCCAAGGAGGCCACCCTCAGTAAGTGTTTTCATGCGTCATGTCAGTTTATTTACTTTATAAAGCATGTTCAAAGGATAACATAACCACTCTACATATGAATTCAAGCACTCTAAAGCAAACAAGAAATTAAAAAAAATGTGATGGTGTAATTATAGTACACTATGTGTGCTGGGAAATTAGAAGGTTGTAATCCAGAAAGATTAGTGTAACATTCTCATCAATAAGTTTACTTTTGCATTTAGGCTGTGACTAAGAAATCAGAGAAGGCCCCCCTTTAAGCCCCCCTCCCCTCAAACCTCATTGGCTCTCAAGTGGCTCACCCTGTCATGATTGGTCAGCCACTCATGTTGGAAACAATGGCCCCCAGTCTCGCTTTACCCAGCTTTGTTAGGGGGTGCGCTTGACAAACAGCTAGGTTTGCATATGTGGTGCAGTCGAGTGTTGAAATATGCAAATTCAGCAGCAGTTTTCTTTTGAGCTGCCCATTTTAACTTGTTATGTGTTTCTTGTGTTATTTTCTCTCAGCTTTGTACAATATGTACTTATATACCATAATTGGCATACATTACATTCAAAGGGAGAAATATATGTTATATGGTCACAAAATGAACAACAACTCACATTATCCAGCAATAATTGTGAGATATAGTTGTTGTTGTTAGATTGTGGACACATTGCTCTTACTAAATAAAATGTAGTTGGTCTGGTTTTCAGAGAGAACATATTGAAGTTATTAGTTAGCTCTATGGGATGTTCAGACAAGAGCAAGGATGAAAGAGTTCATGAACTCCACCGCTGAGGCTTCAGGCCAGTAAAGTGTGAAAAAGTGAACCATCAATCTCGCCTCAGGTTAGCTATGTACGTATGTGTCTGGAGCAGGGGGAGAAAGAGTCTCATTCCTCATTACTAGTCAAAGTGTGACCTCTCATCATTCTGTGGGTAGCTGCTGGGTGTGATTACTATGTTCACACACGCATGTAGAACCACAGGTGTGAAAACACCGCGTGGATCCATCCCTCTCTGATTTCGTCAATGTTCTCTGCGTGTTCCTGACCCACTCAACGCATTGGCAATTCTTTGCAGTAGACTTTTAGAATGACTCTGCTTCAACTCCAGGTCAATTCTGTGTCTAGTCACTGAATTCCATTGACTTTGATCTGCTACTTCGCTGTAACTTGTTTGGTTTGTTCAGAATCCCGTTTGTATTATATTTCAACTGACAATGAATGACCTCAGAGAAACAGGATATGACAGAATGAACAATACTCAACAAGACCCACGCCTTACTTTAGAGAATTAAGTGAAATGAATCACCACACAGGCAACATTACAATGTCATTAAACCCAAACCTCAACTTTACCACCTACTGTGGGCGTACATTCCCTCCGATTTAGTGGTTTTAATCAACTCAATATCCTGTCCCATCCCTGTTTGACCTCCTGGAACCCCCCCGTAGTGGTGCATGATGACAGGTTCAGGTGGATTTAGACGATATCGAAGGCACAGCTCAGTGATTATTTTTTTCTTCGTTTTATTTGCTTCAATTTTTCATCATAGGAGAAATGTTGTCACTTTTCTGCAGAGATTCATAATTTTTTTTACACATTTGAATTCAGTTAATTCCAGCTGTGTTGATGCCATGTCATGTCAGCGTCTACTGCTTATCCAGTGTTCTGGGTCAGGGGGTATTTCTACCAGTGTGCATAGGGCCTTTTTCAGGGTATCAGTGTCAGGGCCAGTTAGACTGCAGCAGGGCCTGAGAGGGATTCGAACCAGTAACCTTTGCATTCAAATGCAAATGCTCTCTCCACAGAGCCACTGCCGCCCCAGCTGTGTTGATAAGAAGTAGAATTCCACCATTAGATACACATGACATATACATCATCAATTGAGGATGCAAATCATCCTAAGTGTGTTTTTCATCTGGACAAATTTGTGTTTGGCTCTGGCTTTTAGAGAAGCAAACGTAATTAACTCTCTTACGCAGGCTTAATATCACTTCGGGAAATGTGCCGTTGTCAGTAGCGGCTGCTCTGATGAAGCTGCAGTGCTGAATCAGTCGACAGGGGCGGAGCCTCCTGAGAGTGAAGCACATTGTGTCAACATTTCAGGGCCATATGAACAACAGAAAAGGACAATCTATTTGGTGCAGTTAATTCGTGGTTTACAAGATCATTGGAATAACTTCAAAAATGTATACCGTGTTTACACTCATGTGGTTCGTGGAATTAACTTTTCTATTTTCTGAGGGCCTCTATTTTCCTAATGGCTCAGTCACTCACATATGGAGATCTGACAAATGACATGACAACTTCTCAAATAATCACACCCCTGTTTCTAGATAGAAAATATGTTGTTGTGTCATATACTATATTTCAAAATACAAACAAACTACAATGAATGACAAGTATGCTAGTACTAAAAATGTGCTATGAATGGCAATGGTTGGAATGTACAAGACTGGGAACCAAACAATAGTCCAACTTTTTAAAAACAAAATGACACAGACCTCTAGTTGTTTCCTCCTTCAGATATATACAATGCACATACATATGATTACGACGGTAAATGGTATGGATGACATTCAAATTATCTTGCTGTGCAGCTGACATTTAGCCAGTGGGAGGGATTTTGAGTTAAGTGTTTTGCCCAAGGACACTTTGGCCAATAGGCTAAAATGGAGCCAATACTTGGGCCTCTCTTTAACCCTGAGGAACTGTAGGTTCCTTGACAGTAACCTGAAATAGATGATACCTACAGCGAGATCATCACTGGATGCTCTTCCTCAGACTGTCAGTAGATGATCATCTCCTGTGAAGTTCACACAAGGCAGGGGTTTCGAACTCATTTTTACTCATGGCCACATCAGCTTCATGGTTGCTCTGAAGGGGGCGGTTTTAATTGTGGTACCAAATGTACGTATCACTTAACATTGCAAAATATCTGTCGTCAGACTTGATTATTATTTATTCAAGTTACAAATATTGTATATACATTTACATACGTAACAATGTAAACACACTGAATATATTGCTTCACATAAAAAACAACAAAAACAACTGGCATGTGTAATTAACTAGAGTTCATGGGCAATGTATGCTTTAGACTTTTATTTTTACACAATAATTTGCCTGTAAGATCTTGCAGGCCACATACAATGATCTCACAGGCCATATATGGTCCGCAGGCCACGAGTTTGACACATACGGTCTATAGGGACGTTCTCTGTCACTGTGTTGCCCCCTATATTTTCTAGTCACATCCTAAATCTTTGTATCTGCTCTATGTTGTGTCCTTGTCAGGAAACAAGGCAGATACACAGATGTAAATATTGTAAATAAAGAGTTTGGGTATTTCCTCCTTCCATAACCCTACTTCATCCTATAACGCTATATGTTTTAAGGCAAAACAAACATGTGCAACAGAAAAACATCCATTTAGTTCCAGCTAAGCACATGGTTTCGGTCCAGCAGTAAGAGTGACCTCAGACACCTGGTTTACCTTATGGTGCCTCCTCACCTGTGACTTCCCATCTCGCTGGAGGCGTGTCCCAACATCAGCTGCCCATGCCCCTGTTTGTCTGGCACGGCTGGACGGAGTGAGGGATGGCTCCACCAACTCACCTTCCCGCGTTGCATTCCGACAATGTTTGTCAGTGCAGATGTTTGTCATACATATTCATAAAGCTGCCTAATGGCAATCATTAGTCCGGTTCAGTTTCTTCGCTTTGGCAGGGCCCCCGAGAGAATCCCGCTGCCAAAGCGGCTCTTGAACTCTGCACTCTAGTGGCCGCTGTGATTGATTGGGACTGTCATTGCAGAAATCCTCCTGTCATGCTTCCTCACACCGCCAGCCAGACAAACAAATGACACGCGGAAAGACAGAGGTATTACACCGGCGATACAGAGTCACGAATAGTCGGTCAGTTCGCTAATGTGATAAGCCATCATTCATTCTGAGTGTCTTTGCAAGTTGTGCATTTTCTTTGAGGCATCCCAACACGTGTATGTGCCTGTCTAAACAGGTCTTTGGCTCTTACCTCATATGCAATAGTATAACTTTTTTCAATTTAAAGGCACAGTGAGAAAGATTTGGTGCCTTCTACAGGTGAAGTTGCATGCTGTATCGATCACCTCACCACTCCCATTCCAGCATGCAGGAGAACCTATGGTAGCCCTCAAGCTCAAAATTTGTTTAGTACGTCCACTCTGAGCAAGTGTAAAAACATGGCGGCGTGCATAGGGTGGACCTGCTCCTTGTGTAAATATATATTAAAGGGCTCATTTTTAATGTAAAAACATTGGGATGATTATACAGTTGTGAAAATGTCTATGTAATTGTTTTGTAATTCTGTTTCTATCGATAGAATTGGCAAAACATTACTGAAATCGTACACACTGCGCCTTTAAATGAGCCCATTAATGTATAGTTACATGAGGAGGGGGTCCTCTCTATGGGGACCACCATGTTTTTACAGTAGCCCAGAGTGGACCTACTAAACATCGTATGAGTTTGAACAAAAACTGAAGTCTACCACAGGTTCTCCTACATTCTCAGAGGGCTGAGGGTGAGGTGATGGATGCAATATGCAACTTCAAATCTAGATGTCACCAAATCTTACACCCTGAACCTTCAATGCTTCCACATGAAAAGTGCAGCAGGAAGTAGCTGCAGGTCATGGTTGGAGGAAAAGGGCCACATTTGGGCACTTGCAGAAGAACTTGGTGAAAGAGGGGGATTTTAGCAAAGCCTCACCACGACAGCAGGATGTTGAGTGTTGTCTGAGAGTGGATAAGGGTGAGTGGAGCTCAAATGCGTCTCCTAACAAGTCTAACTGTAAGTGCTTTAATGGGAGCCAACCAAAGCATGAGGGGGCTGACTGGCGGGGGGGGGGGGGGGGGGGGGGGGGGGGGGGGTGTAGCACACCTACCTTTTCCAACTTCTCCCTGCATGCACTACTCGTCCTCTCTTCTGGTGCCTCCGTGACAGCCGCCTTTGCCATAGGCGAGCCCTCCATCATTCAGGAGGGATTAAAGAACCCTCAGCTATCATTCACATTCCAAATTAAACCAGGACGGAAACCACTTAATAAGGAGGTAGAAGAGGCAAGAAGGCAAAAAACAGTGAAATTGGCAGGCACACGTGGAGAGTAAATATAAATAAGTTGGTAGATAAATAGACGTCTCACGGTAAATCTTCTTTAACGAAAAGTGCTGACTGACTTCCATAGATAAATATCAGCTAAACTCGTTCATATTAAATCTCTCTTTGCTTTCGTATCACTGTGGTGACATGATGTGTAATTTTACTATAACTCCCTCCCTGAAGACGTGTGGGATTTGTTCACTTTCATCATAAAAGTCAAAATGTGGAGCTGCATCTTTTCTTTTTTTCCCCCTGTCATGTGGCACCGAGACATTTCTCTGAGGATGTGCTTGTATTTCAGGAACTTTATTCCCCTTCATCTTTAACCTTCTCACTGGCTCAGGCAACAGGAGTTTCCCCTGGGACATAACAGTCAACAGCATTTTTTTCTCGGAATATTTACGTCAGTAGATATTCTAAAGGTGCAGTGTGTACGATTACGTTCATTTTTGTCACTTCCAAAAATATTACAAAACAGTGAAATACTGACATTTCTATGAACTTAGAATCACCTAAATGTATAATTGTCCCCATTACCATACAGGTAAGGTACAGTCTGTAAGATTTGACATCTATTGGTGAAGTTGCATGTTGTATCCATCACCTCAGCCTTCCCTCAGTCGTCATTAACGCTGCAATGTGGGCGATAGAACCGCTCCTGATGTGAATACACATTAAAGGGCTCATTTTAGGGTCATGTAAAAGCAAGTCAAACAATAAGGTGATTATACATTTGTAAAAATATCAGTATATATTTGTTTTGTAATCCCAATCCTACAAAAATGAATGACAAAAGTGAACCGAACATCTTACACACTGCACCTTTTTAAATGAGCCCATTCATGTATATTTACATGAGGAGGGGCCGCCATGGTCTACTAAACAGTTTTGATGACAACTGAAGTCTACCATAGGTTCCCCTGCATGCTCAGAGTGGTGAGGGTGAGGTGATGGATGCGCAACGCAAGTTCACCTCTAGAGGACACCAGGTCGTACACACTGCACCTTTAATGGTAAGGGAGGTTTCTACACCTTTGTGAACTTTCACACCGCTAAAACCTCCCCCGTCTCCACGATGAGGGCTGTCGGAGATGGGTGGAGGAGAAACAGTAGTCGTCCAAGGGTTGATATTTCTTCTCTTCCATATCTCCTCCGCTCCTTTGGGAAACTCTGCTGGTACCGTATGAGTAACGTAACAATACTCCCACTCAGCGGGAGGGAGGGCCTCAGGGGTGTTGGATTACACCTTGTGGGTCTCCTTCTCTGAGGCAGAGCGGAGCGGAGCAGGGTAGGGCAGAAAGCTGTGGATAGTGAACAGATTAATCAGCTCCTCAGGGCCAGACTGGGCCCACTGTTGCACATGAAAGCGCTGGGAGAATGGACACTGGATCTCTGGTTCCTCGATAAGGTCTGAAGACTTAATCCGTCCATAAAGGCAGTTTGGTGAGAAAGGAAGCCGCGGTTATGGTTCATTGTCAACATAATAGATTTCAGCTTTGTATTCCTGAACTGTGACAGATTGAAATGCCACACATTGCATTTGGAAATAAGTCTCAGCTGTATCAATACAGAATGCAGTCATTCAGCTCTGCTCAGGCGAGGTTGTTGTGTGAGAGGCTGTCAAACCTTTACTGTATCTCACTTTCATGCAGTTTAAAGTTTGCACGAATAGACTAGATTCAAAGTTTGCTGATGTTATGATGGTAGACTTCACTTGTCATTAAAACTTGAAATATGGTTAATATGTCCACTCTGGGCTACTGTAAAAAAACATGGTGGCCCCCATTGAGAGGACCCACACCTGATGTAAATACACATTAATGAGCTCATTTAAGGGGAGTTAAAAAATAAGTCCAACATGTCAGTGATTCTGAATTCATGAAAATGTCAGTATGTCATTGTTTTGTAAGATGTTTGACACATGACAACACTTACCGGAATCCTACACACTGCACCTTTAATTTTTGCCATGTGTACCTAATAGACTGTGTGTGTGTGTGTTTAAACCCATGGGCTGTGCCCACAAACTTCTCTCTTCCTCTGCAGTCATTGCTCTGTGTGCGACAGACCCCAGGGTCAGTCTCCGATCGGCTGAGTGCATCATTGTGTGAATGAGTGTGTGCTGCGCTGCTCTCTCTTTCAGCTGAGCTCTACACTTTGGTAAACTGGTGTAAACAGCAGCATCCATTATGTGCTTCTAGTTGCCCCTCGGTCTGTACACTGCATTTTTAAAGTTTTCTGTTCGGAGTTTGGAGGTGAGTCATTTGTCTTTAGTTTGCTCTTTTGACTTGAATTACTACATTTCATTGAAGCTTTAACATCCTCTTTAAAATGTGAGCAATTGAAGGTGCAGTGTGTGAGGTTTGGTGACATCTAGAGGTGAAGTTGCATGTCGAATCCATCACCTCACACTCTAATTGTAACCCTAAATTGTTATTACAACTCAAAAGATGTTTATTGCATCTACTCTGGGCTACTGTAAAAACATGGCTATCCCGTAGAGAGAACCCGCTCCACATGTAAATATACATTAATGGTCTCATTTGAGGGTAATGGGGGAAAAATCATCTAGGTGATTATAAATTCATGAAAATGGCCGTATATAATCGTTCTGTAATATATGTTAATATTTGTCTGACAAATGACAGAAATCATACACACTGCACCTTTGAATACTTTTCCTGTAATCAGTTGCAATCAAGTATAATTGTTCGGTGCAGGAAAGAAAGGAATGGTATGTTAAGGTTACACCTCAGTTTCCCTTTAACTGGGCTGTAAAACAATGGAGAGCCGCTATTAATATAATCACACCCAGGTCCATATAACATGAGCATATGGGAACCAGGCTATTTTTTAACATGCATTTTCTTACCTATATGTATTTAGCTATATAACTTTTTCCAACTATTGGAATGCAAAGGGTTTAAAGATGTTACTGATCATGTTTTTTTTTGTTTTTTTTGTCTGTATCCAAATTAATCATCAAATTCATATTTGATCTGTTTTTCAAGATTGTTTTCGATGGTCTCATGACGAGTGTATTTATTGTGTTATTCTATTACTAACTTTCCCTGCAAAAGCTCAGAGCACACGTGTCAAACTCGTGGCACAGGGGCCAAATGTGGCCTGCGAGAGCATTTTCTGTGGCCCTGCGAGAGCTTAAAGGCATATGATTGTCCAAAACGAAATGTCTAAAGCACACATTGCCCAAGAACTATAGTTAATTACACATGCCACGTTTTCCACAGTGTGTTTACATTTTCACATGTACGTAAATGCCTATACAATATTTATAACTTGAAGAAATGATAATCAAGTATGAGGACTTTCATAATATGTTCAGTAGTAATCACGTTTACTGCCACAATTAAAACCGGCTCCTTGAGAGCAACCACAATGCTGATGTGGCACTCGGTGAAAATGAGTTTGACACGTGGCTTCGAGCATATTTGGGTGCACACCTCATTATCTTTGGAAAGTGCTGGTCATTGTCCAGTGTACAACACAATTCAAAGTTAAACCCAATACAAATAGCCTCGAAAAAATCTGCAGTGGTCATAATGAGCTGCGCTTGCCAGCCCCGTATGGTATTTTCATTTTGAAGGTGGTGGGCTCAATATTACCGCAAAGCAAAGTTAAGCCCTTTAAAGGCGGCGTTCACACTTTAGATCCATTAGCCCCAAGAGGTGGATCAGACTTCTCTTAAAAGAGACTTTGCATCTGTTTTCCGTTTGAAACGTCATAAACGTGAAGTGTATATATGCCAAGGTCATGACAGACAGATGGTGCCGTAATGGTTTTCAGAGCTCGGGCCAGGTAGTGGAGCAGGAAGTGCACGGGGCCTGCTCATGCTCTTCTCACAGTGCCTCCACTCCAGCAAACACAGGCCCTTTTCTCCATGGACACCTTAAAATGCTCATTTCAACCTTCAAAAGACAAATTGTTATTTTTTTTGTCTCCGAGGATGGAAGGGGTTGGGTAAATTGCAGCGTATTCCGCCAATATTATTTACATGGCTGTCACTTTGACTTGCTGTGAGGCTTCTCACAGCCCTTTTTATTTCCATTTTCGCTGACAGCTCTGGGCTCATCCCGGAACTATCGTAATTTGCCGTTCTGCTATTCTGTGTTGTGTCTCTCTGTAGTCGAGGCTTGCTTTGGCATGCATGGACACCCACACACACACACACACACTTAGCCTTAATTTCATTTATAGTATGCTGTTTTTCTATCACCATTCACAGTCCCTCCCCTAACCAGTTTTTATATGCACTCTTCCATTCTCATTTTTCACCTCTGTGAATTTCTGTGTGGGAGTTGACCTCGAAGGGGGATTGGCAGGCTTATGTAGCATGGCCCACACAGTTTAAAGGTGCAGTGTGTAAGGTTTGGTGACCTCTAGAGGTGATGTTGGAGTTGTATCCATCACCTCACCCTCACCCTTCTGAGCATGTCGAAGAACCTATGGTAGACGATGATAGTTGTCATTAAAACTCAAAAAGGTGTTTAGTACGTCCACTTTTACCGCTGGAAAAACATGGCTGCCTCCATGGAGAGGACCCCCTCCTCATGAAAATATACATTCATGAGCTCATTAGGTTAATGGGGAAAAATGTAAACTTTTTTTACGTGATTATAGATTTATGAACATTTCAGTATGTTGATAGCTGCACTGAATATATGCAAAAAATAGTATATCACACAGTGGAATCTGTCTTACTTAGTAGATTAGAAACTGTCCAAGAAATAACCCCAGTTAGTAAATACAAAGTAAAGTGATATCTTTAATTCTCATTGGTGTCTCCTTGAACTGAGTTCTTGGAGAGCTCCACTTAATACTGTGCTCAGTTCCATTGATCCACTTGGATTTGCAGGGTCACCGCGTCTTTGCCTCTCCATTACTGAGAGGAAACATAACCTGGAAAAAGTGAAATAACAGAGCAGGGGGTGGTGGAGGAGTGGGGAAGTGACAGGCGAATGAAGGAGACAAGCACATGCGTGGAGGCACGCAGCAGGACCGCCGGGCTCTGAATCACACGTCGCCTCTCTGCCAGCTCCATCGCCTATGGAAATCAAAACATTGCACATGGTTCTGGAGATGAAGTAAAAAAAAAATTTAAAAAAACCCAGGGCAGAGCCTGCTGTGTTTGTCTCCAGCCCTCCCTGCCCTCCGGGTGAGTGAGGTGCAGCAAAGTCTTTTATCCCTCAACATACACGCTGTCGTCAATGTCCCGGGAGTTGACTGACACAGACTGACAGCTGCTGTGCTTTTGGTACGAGTGCACTTTTATTCTTTCCCCTTTTCCAGTCCATTGGTTCATGCCCCTTTTCCTCATTACACTTCAGTCATGTTTCTTGTTGATTCATCCAGTGATGACTGGAGGGAAACATAGACATGCAGATCTGGTGTGTACTGCTACTGCTACTAAAATAATGATAATATCAACAACAATAATAATAATAATAATAATGGTAATGACAATTACAATGATGATAATGACAATTATAATGATGATAATGATGATAATAATGATATGACGATAATGATGATGATTATGATAACGACAACTGTGACAGCTATTTCTTTTTTTTTACTATTATTGCTGTTTATGTTATTATTACTATGATCTGTATTATTATTGTTCTTATTATCCCTAAAGGCTATTGTTGTAGTTATCATTATTATTATTGTTGTTATTGTTATTTTTATCGTCATCATTTTGAACATTATTTCTACCATTATTTTCACTACATTTTAATGGGCGTCCATGTTAAAAGGGAAGGGTTTTAGTGGTGGAGGGATTCAGCTGCCACATTCACAACTTCACCTCTAGATGTCACTAAACTCTATACATTGTACCTTTAAAATGCTGTGATCAAACACCAGACATTGACAGGAGGAAAATGTGAGTCACAGAATCAGCAGGTCTTAATGTTGCAAATACAACTCAGAGACTATCCACAGCACATCTGTGACCTATGGCTGAGGAGCCAAAGCCTCCACAGAAATGCTGCTGTGAGAACCACACCAAAGAAATCCAGGAAAAGCAAAGGAAAGCTTCCAACTTCTCAAGCAGAATTCCCTTCTTGGTTGTCTGTGTTAGCTTTGTCTCCCACAGTGCAGCTGGTGTTGGGGCCACACTTTGAGCACAGCCTTGGGGTTCCTGCTTAAACCCATAACCTAGTCGAAGGATAAAAGTTAATGACCTTAGCATCTCATTTTCTGGGGGACCCATCCTCTTTGAAAAGCGCCGCCCTGCTCAATGGGACAGAACGGACGAGGAGAGCCACTCTGCCACGGAATGTATAATGACATCTTCCGTTATAGCCCAGAATGGTTATAGGCCATAAAACTGCAAGAGCTCATCTCGGAGATCCATGGTCAAAAAGGACACGTGTGTGTGTGGTCAACATTTTGACTCTCATGTCTGTCTGCCTCCTGCTCTGTCTTATGCATGACGTTAAAGGTGCAATGTGTACGATTTTGCTCATTTTTGTCACCTCTTAAAATATTTCAAAACAATCACATACTGACATTTTCATGAATTTGTAATGAGCTAAATAGTTTTTTTTTTTTTCATGACCCTAAAATGAGCCGATTAATGCATATTTACATGAGGAGGAGGTCCTCTCTATGGAAGCCGCCATGTTTTTACGGTAGTAAAAGTGGACGTACTAAACATCTTTTTATTTTTAATGAATTACTGAAGATGGTTCTCCTGTATGCTCAGAAGGGTGCACCCTTCTTACACACTGCACCTTTATAGGTGCAGTGTGTAAGATTTGGTATCATCCAGAGGCGGATTTGCATGTTGTATTCATCACCTCACTCTTTTGAATATGCAGGAAACCTTTGGTAGCCCTCAGTTGTCATTAGAAACCCAAAAGATGTTTAGTACATCCACTCTGGGTTACTGTAAAAACATGGTGGCCCCCGTAGAGAGGACCCGCTCCTCATGTAAATATAAATTAATGGGCTCATTTAAAGTCAATGGATTAAAAATAAAACATTTAGGTGATAAATTCATGACAAAATCAGTATCTTATTGTTTTGTAATATTTTTAGAAGTGACAAAAATGCCCAAAATCTTACACACTGCACCTTTCATCCAAAAACTGCAATAACATGCATTTTCAAAATAAAAAATAATATTTTGTGCAGTAAGAAGTGCTCAGCCTTTAACTATCCTTCAGTGCAAAACATTGTTATTGTACAGAAAACATAGGCTGTGAGCTCAGCACCACCTCTGGTCCTCAGTTTGAAAGCTTTCACATCTGGATCAGCCCTGTTTATGACACTTGTATTTACAGTAGAGCATTAATGGTAACCCCCCCCCCCCCCCCCCCCCCCCCCAATCCTGACCCCCCCCCCCCCCCCGCGCGTGCGCGCGCTCCTATATAGCTAATTTGCTTTGGCCACAATGTATTATCTCAAAGTATCGCAGGCTGTAAATCAGAGCTCCAGAGGCACTCAAAGTGGGCTGAAATTAAATCAGCGTTTCCTACCATCAGCATGAAAACTGAAACTTAAAACCAGGAAGCTGGGAAGCACACAATCTCTCTCTCTCTCTCTCTCTCTCTCTCTCTCTCTCTCTCTCTCTCTCTCTCTCTCTCTCTCTCTCTCTCACACACACTCTCTCTCACACACACACACACACACACAGACACACTAACACACACCGACACACACGAAATGTCAGCTATAAGCTGTTTGCTCCGTCTACCCTCACCCTGACTATTCAGCTGGGCGCGAGCCAGCACCTTTAGTCATAGACCCAAATCTTCACCTCACTCCCTCTTTTTCACTTCTGAGATATAGTCTTGGCTAAGCTCCCGAACTTAAATGGCTGCTTTGCTGTGGGTTAACTGGGGAATAGAGGGTGAAGTCATATATATTGCGTGTGGGGAGGGTTAGCTTAGTTGTAGATCAATTTGTGGGAATAAAGACGGAGCCAGATGGCTATTGGATCTCAGTTCAAGGCAGATGGGATAAAATACCAGTATGACACAGGTATTTATTACTAAATAAGGTTTGAAGTGCAATTGTGTGTGGCTATTTATTAATGTTTTTGTGTTTTTTTTTATGTGATGAAAAACAAAAACAAAAAGCAGACATAATACACTGCCGGTGGACATACTCATGCAGGCACTTTTCAAAAAGTGTGTAAGATTTGGTGACATCTAGAGGTGAAGTTGCATGTTGTATCCATCACCTCACCCTCACCCTTCTGAGCATGAAG
>JAFBJT010003666.1:89710-103954 GCA_016785325.1 Chascanopsetta lugubris | reverse complement strand
CGAACACCCCCCCCCCCCCCTCACGCAGGTCGTCTCCTCACACCCAGATTCGATCGTCAACACGATTACACAACGCGCATGAGTCACCCTTTCGTAGCCGCAGCTGAGCTCTGCGCGGCGCTGCCCCCGGCGAACGTGCCTCTCTCTGTCAGTCTGCGGAGCAAGTGCAACATTGGCATTCTCTTCAAACCCCCCCCCCCCCCGCCCCCTCATTTCTCTGCCTCGGGTCTGCGTTAGATCTCAGCTCTGCCGTGGTCCACTCGCTCCTTGATGCTAAATATTTCAGCGTAATGGTTTCTCTAATGCGGAAGCCAATCCACTGCCAATTCCAAAAGACCCCTGGAGAAACTTCTAACCTAATAACTGCCCGTAATGTAATGTGGAAAGTAATAAAACCAGGTAATCCAATAGCCTTCCTGTAATGCAATAAAAACGTTGAGTATATAAAGCAATAACTTTTTCGTGTAATGTCGTAAGTATTATGTTTATCTCCGCCGGTGCCTTTCACGCGGTCGGAACCCGTCCGTGCCAAGTCGCCCAGATTCCAAAATGACATCCCTCACCGGTTTCCCACCTGCCAACAGTGTGGCTCACAAAGCCTGGCCAGGCTGCAGGTCTCCTTCCCTGCCAGATACGAAAAAACCCAGCTGTCAGTCTTGTGTGGTCACGGGCCACGTCAATGGAGATCTTTGTATGACTATGTATGTCAGATTTGGTGACATCTAGAGGTGAAGTTGCGTGCTGTATCCCATCGCTTCACCCTCACCCTTCTGAACACGCAGGAGAACCTGCGGTCGACTTCCGTTGTCATTCAAACTCAAGAGATGTTTAGTACGTCCACTCTGGGCTTCTGTGAAAACATGGCGGCCCCCGGAGAGAGGACCCGCTCCTCACGTAAATATACGTTAATGGGCTTATTTAAAGGTGCGTTGTGACGTTTTGGTCATTTTTGTTTCTTCTAAAAATATGTCAACGCAATTACATACTGACATTTTCATGCGTTTATCATCACATAAATGTTTTTTTTTCCCCATTACCCTAAAATTATCCCATTAATGTATATTTGCATGAGGAGCAGATCCTCTCTATGGAGGCCGCCATGTTTTTACAGTCGTAAAAGTGGACGGACTAAACATCTTTTGGGTTTTAAGAACGACTGAAGTCTACCACAGGTTCTCCTGCATGCTCAGAAGGGTGAGGATGAGGTGAATGATACAACATGCAACTCCACCTCTAGATGTCACCAAATCTTACACACTGCACCTTCAAGGGCAGTGGAAGAAAAGTAATATATTTAGGTGATTAGAAATTCATGAAAATGTCAGTATATAATTGTTTTGTAATATTTTTAGTGACAAAAATCACCAAAATCGTACACACAGCACCTTTAAGGGGCGTAAATGAAGGTTTCTTTTAGATTTTAGACGTTGAGAAATAACCTAAAATATCATTATAGTAATTAGAAATGACATGATCTGTTGACAACAGCTGTGGTTCACTCATTTCTCATCCTTGGGGGTTGTTCCTGTTTTAAAGGAAAAGCCTTAAGTCATGACTTGTTGAGTGAATCAGATTTGTTTTTTATTACAGTACAGAAAGTGACATGGCTTCGTAGTGTAGTTTCCTCTCTGTTAACTTAAAGGTGCAGTGTCCGTTTTTTCACTCCTTGTATAGAAATAGTATTACAAAACAATTATATATAGACAAATGTATTATCACCCCAATGTATGTCTGTAAGTCACATACATTGGGATGATTATGCATTTGCAACAATGCCTATATAGAATTGTTTTGTGATTCTATTTCTACAGATCGACCTGACAAAAATGTACCCAAAATTGTACACACTGCGCCTTTAAGATAAGAAGGGACAAATAAAACCAAGGGTATCTACGTGTAATTGGGTTAGGTGAACCTTTCATCTTTAAAGCGCTTTACAACAGTGAATTCCAGATGTCGGCTGTTAAATAAACAATGTTATCAGTGATACAAACCAATCAAACAGGAACAACATGTTCAAAGTGGGGAACAGTTCATGTCAGTTCAACCTCAGGTTAAAGGTGCAGTGTGTGCATTTTTTTTTGGTCACTTCTATCTGTAGAAATAGAATTGCAAAACAATCGTGTGTGTGTGTGTGTGTGTGTGTGTGTGTGTGTGTGTGTGAAACGTCCACACGTTGTCATAGCAACCCTTTGTCGTCTATCGCAGTGCATACTGCACATAGCATCTCTTCCTCAGAGGTCACATACTTTCATACACAAACACAGTGAAACTTGAATGTGTGCATGAATCCAAATCATTAGATACAGTTTTTGCGCTCACATATTTTTCCCTCCCTCTCTCTCTCTCTCTCTCTCTCTCTCTCTCTTTCTCTCTCTCTCTCTCTCTCGCTCGCTCGCTCGCTCTCCAGGGAAACCAGATTCTGAGCGGTCTCTCCCTGGACGAGTACAAGACCACTCTGAGGATGATCAAGAGGGCTATTCTGGCCACCGACCTGGCCCTGTACATGAAGTAGGTGCCAAATGTCAAGCCCAGATGGAAATCTGACAGGAGGGGGGTGGGGGGGGGGGGGTTGGAAGATGAAATGTCAGTTTAGGGAGAGCAGAGGAAGATTGCTATCATGTCTTGTGCTCTGACGTCGGGTCGTTACTCAAAGTAAAGTGAAGCCGGCTCATCTTGCCTTTGCACGTCAGGGGTGGGCAGTTATTTTTTAAGGCGGGGCCACATCGTGTTGTTTTGTAGACAGTAGCAGTCCATTTGAATAGATACAAACAGTTCCCTTATGCTCAGAAATACAGAAAAACTCTTGATTTTTAAAGCACATGGGACTGGAAACAGCCACCCCTATGGTGGCTTTCTAAAGGGGGACTTTTATTTTGAAGGCTAGGAAAGCGAGGGAAGGCGCTGTGAACAGAGGCTACCGACGCTGCTGTGCTTCCTCACATGTAAACATCAAGCATATGACAGAATCACACACAGAGGAAACGGAAGCGTTTCAAAATAAAAGCATATTTTGGCTCATTTGTTTCTAGCCAAAAATGTATATAAACAAAAATCATATCAGTGTTTTAACCGCTTGAGGGTATAACGTATTTTTTATTATGCGACAGAATGACGCCTTTATTGTTACATCTCAAGCAGGTGCTCTCGGCTGAGGCTGCGTGTTGACCTGCCATGTTTTTACAGGAGCCCAAAATGGACAAACTGGAAATATTTTGGGTTTTAATAACACTTGAAGGCCTCGCCATGTCCATGCTTGGAAAAATCAAAGACAATTCTAAACAAAAACATACGCAACAAATTCACCTGTATCAAGTCGAGGTGAAGTAAAGTGGGAATGTTAAGTTTGTTTGAATGATTAATAATTAAATAATGCATTCAAGGAGCATTCGGTTAGCTCTTGGAAAAGGGTTGTTTTGGTGCAGTCATGCCAGCACATGTTGGACATGGCCAAGCATTGACCCAAAACATTTAGGAAAGTAAAAGGCAGCTGCCCTGCCGGATAGTGAGATTGCTGTAGCCTTGACTCGAGAGCTATGGTCGCCACGGCGACCTGGCTCCCGTGCGAGTGCATGTCTTTGTGCTTTAAAAAGTGACTCAAATAAACGCCTAATGCACTTCTACATAATTATTTTAGTTCTGAAATGATGTGTGTGTGTGTGTGTGTGTGCGTGTGCGTTGCCAGGAGGCGAGGGGAGTTCTTTGAGCTCACCAAGAACAGCCAGTTTGTTTGGGAGGACGAAGGTCACAGAGAATTACTGAGGTGAGTACCAGGGTTTGATCACATGTGAACAAATGTGCTGGGTTAAGGGCCAAACAGGCGTGTGTCACTGTAACGCCAGCGTCAGGACACACTTTAGCGTATCTCAGCACGAGGTAGAACATCCGCCAGTGCCGTTTGTGTCTCGGAAAGGTGCGCTTGCCTTTCCTTGGTCGAGAAAGACGAGTGTTGTCAGACACTTTGGAAAAGTGGCGAAGTTTAAGCCATGCACTGAGCTAGCTAGACTTGACTAACCCAAGATAGCTGTGTTGGGCTGGTCGGTTTTTTAAGCGTTGTAAAGTTTGCCAAACGTAGTCCGAAAAAAGTCGGCAACATTGTCGGCGCGGTCACAATATCAGTGTGTCAGTATCAAATCCAAGGTTCCTACAAATGCACACGACGCAGCGTGTGTCCCTCCACCATCGGAGCATCGAGGCTCCACCCACTGGATCCATCCCAGAATTCTCGGCCGTTTTGTGTTTCGTTGTTTTTCCAAAGAACACAAAAGCGTTGTATCACAGCCAATCAGCTGACAGCAGTTAACAATCCCCCCCCCCCGCATCTGGTGTCCTGTTGCCAGGCAAACTAGGTAAAGGAGGGACAAGCTGGTCATTAGCGTCATATAATAATGATCGTCCCATTGTTCGGCTGAATTGAGAAACACCTGGTAAGTGCTCTTTTGTCTCCCCCTGCAGGTCGATGCTGATGACTGCTTGTGACATCTCAGCCATCACCAAACCCTGGCCAGTGCAAAAAAGGGTACAGAAAGTGTAATCCGTCGACTCCGTGCACGCAGGAGTGTGCGTGCATGATTGTGTGTGTCTTTCCCCATATATATATATATATATATATATATATATATATAGCTCATGGCTTGATCATCAAGCCATAAGTTTGCCACATGTGCTCTATGGCAGTGATTCTCGTCTTTCAGCTGGTTGCGGGCCTTTGGGGGAGGGGGGGGGTAAAAAAGTGTAGAAAACGTGCTTTTATTTTGAAAGGCATTTTTCATGCATCGGAGTGCAGTAGGCGGCGATGATGCCCCGTGATGCAAACGGACGAGCGCCGTTTCACAGACAGGAGAACGCCCGCAGCGTCTGTTTACATTGTGCCAATTGACCCTGGCGACGCGTAACTGCGATTCTTGACCACGTGAAACGCGGATTGTCCTCATTGTTGAGCACAAACGGCGCCATCGTCTCGAAACGTTTGATTTGGGTCGCGACCCGTCCAGTAGGAGGTGGCGGTGGATTCCCCAAAGCAGGCCAGTTGAGAACCACTGCTCTGTGGCATTGGCAGAGGTTTTGAGTTCCACTGTTTGTCCTCCTTTTGCCCACATCCTTTCTCCTTCTCTCTCTCTCTCTCTCTCTCTCTCTCTCTCTCTCTCACACACACACACACACATTGTTCTTCAAGCTGTGTCCCCATTGCGTCATCTCCCAGGTGACCTTTGTTTATCCGCCCCTCGGTGTGAGCCGCGGGGAGCTGAAGAGAACTCCAGAGGGCCCCGGCTCTGCATGTGGCGTGTGTGCATGCAAGCGTGAGTGCTCATTAGTGGAAGCGGCGCGGTCGTCACGCGACACCTGAACGCGCCGCGCCAAGTTGCGCGCGCATGCAAATGCGCCACCGCACTTAAACACCACTCGCACCTCATTTGCTTGTCATTAGCGAAATGCTGCGTCTCACTTCACGTTAACACGCTACAAAACAAAACAATCGCACACTGACATTTTCATGAGTTCTCGTCATCTTCATGTTTTATTTTTGTTTGTTTTTTCTCCACCACCCTGAAATGAGCCCGTTCAATGTGTATTTGCACGAGGAGCGGGGTCCTCTCTCTACGGGGGCCGCCATGTTTTTACAGGAGCCCAACGTGGACGTCCCAAACACCTTTTGAGTTTCAGTGACAACTGAAGTCCACCGCAGGTTCTCCTGCGTGTTCGGAAGGGGGAGGGGTGAGGTGATGGATAACAACATGCGACTTCACCTCCGGATGTCGCCAAATCGTACACACACTGCACCTTTAAAATCGATCCGACAGTGGGAATACTCCCCTTCGACTGGCTCTGTTTAAGTGACTCTCGGCGACATGTTATGCTCTGTTTTGACAACTGAAAGTTCTGTTGTGTTTTCAAATCGATGCGTCTCCTCTCTCTCTCTCTCTCTCTCTCTCTCTCTCTCTCTCTCTCTCTCTCTCTCTCTCTCTCTCTCTCTCTCTGTGATGCAGATTGCAGAGCTGGTGGCCACTGAATTCTTTGAACAGGGTGACAAGGAGCGACAAGAGCTCAACATTGAACCGATCGTAAGTGCCGTCTTTTTTCCGAGAGATGCCGTCGTTCGCGGGACAGCGCACAAAGTTACATGTCAGTGGTTCTCGACTGGTGCGGCTTCGGGACTCGCCATCTCCCCGCGGTGACGGGCCGCGACCCAAAAATCGCGTGAAAATGTTCAACTCCTCGAATAAATTGAACGAGAAGTTGGTGCAGTTTGAAGCTGGCGATATGACGGACGTTTGATAAAGATAAACAAAAAAAATGGTACATTTGCAGGTGCGGTGTGCAAGATACCGACGGTAGACTTCGGTCCGAAAGATGTTTAGTGTGTCCATTTTGACTCGACTGTAAAAACATGGCGGCCTCCATAAAGAGGACCCCCCCCCCATGTAAATGTACATCACATGCTTATTTAAGGGTAATGGATAAAAGTGTGGCAGGTGGGCTCGCTCGAGGGGTAGAACGTTTGAGAACCACTGGCACAGGGGCTTTTCATTTTCAGTCACACAAAGGTGCTGTTGTCGGTTACCGCTCAGGTGCGCGACGCAGTATCGTCGCCAGTTACTTCCAGCGTGAATTTGTTGTCTCTCGTTGTTTACTATTGTTTTTGTTTTTGTTTGTTTTTTTTTCACTTTAGGACCTGATGAATCGTGAGAAGAGAGATAAGATCCCCAGCATGCAGGTGTCCTTCATCGACGCCATTTGCACTCAATTATATGAGGTAACGCCGACACTCGTGCGTCTCCGAACCTTAAAGGTGCAGCGTGGGGCAGGATTTGCTGACGGCGGAGTTGTACGCTGCACCCCCTGAATTCTGGTCTTTTAAAGCAGCCCTCGTATAAACCCTGCCTCTGTCCCCCTCGCAGACTTTGGCCGGCATGTCGGAGCATTGCTCGCCATTGTTGGAGGGATGTCGGAGGAACCGGCAGCATTGGAAGCGCCTGGCCGAGGAGTGCGAGAAGGAACCGGACAGGAACGGCCTGGTGTGACCCCAAAGCCTGTTTTGGGGGGGGTGTTCAGCTCGCCACAGAAATTCCAGGGCTCTCCCTGATTGGCTCGGTCTCACAAAGTCTCATGAAATCAGCATCATTTCCCGTGCAGACGCAAAGTTAGGTCGCGGGGTCTGTCGATGTCATCTAGATCTGCCTCGTCTTATTTCTCGCGGTTTGTCCGTCGTCGCGATTTCGCAATAATCGGGTTTTACTCGGAGACTGTGCAAGTCACTCGTCGCCATCTTGCCGATGTCTGACTCCTCCTACTTCCTGCTTCATCCAGACGGAGCTGTGGGTTGTGGGCCCACGGTGCCGTCGCATCGATAATGTCGATAATATAAAAATAAGCGAGTTCGGGAGAAAAAAAATCCACCTCCCCCCCTCCTCCCGTACAGTTGTCACGGTAACACATGTGACTGATTGAGACCAAACCCGTAGTTTGTACCAGGCTTTAAACATGTTTCATTCACCTCTGAAGTCGGCCATTATAACATGGGAGTCTGTGGGGGTTGACTCCCTTTTGGAGTCAGCCCCCACTGGCCATTCTGTGAACTGCACGTTTTTTCACTTCCCAATTTTGACCAAAAAAAAAAAAAAGAGCCATGCTAACTCTCAGCTAGAGCAAACGTGCAACATAAACAGGTGTGTGTGTTTTTTGGGGGAGATAAGCTTAATTAGCTCACCACTAGGGGTCGCCACCGGCTTTGAAATCTCAGTTACTTTTACTGAAAAAATGCCGTTAATGTCTTTTCATCTGGCGGGCCGGTTTTGGCCCATGGGCCATATGTTTGACCCCCCCCACCCCCCAATTTAGACCCCATGTCCAAATTCAAGGGCCGAGCACCACGCAGATGCACCCTCTTGTGGTTGGATGTGCACCAGTCGAGCCATTGGCCTCGCAATGCACCAGCAGACACCAGCGTGGCGCAGCTGGCTTTATCGCCCCACCCCCGCAGTAACGCTGTTGTTGTAATATACGATCTCTGCCTCGCATGTGGGGGCCATGTTGTCTTCACACAAACATTTTGACACTCAAGCGAAATGAATCCAGGGATGTTTTTTTGGTTTTTTTTTCAGGTTTTCCGCACAAAGTGGGGGGGGGGCACCAACTTAAGATAAACTGTCACCGATTTTTCGCTTCACCAGCGTGAACTTATTACTGAGCAGTGTCGTTGTCATCATCTAACCCCCCCCGCCCCCCACCCCCCCCGATCTCAATAGTCCTACTTCAAATGAAGTCGAAACGGCCAAATCTGTGAAAATAAGTCGTAAATAGCGTAAGATCCATGGGCTGAACTTAACGAGGAGGGATGAATTAGAGCCACGCGGGGCTGCGCTCATTTCATCAGGCTTTGTGAGACTTTACTTCCCGTTGTCACAGTTCATTTATAGCCGTCACTCACCGAGAAAATAACAGTCAGCACTAAGCTATATTTATTACAATAGCCTTTTCTTTTCTTTTCTTTTCTTTTGTTGTTGTTGTTGCACAGAGTGGCTTTCATTGTGACGTCTCACACGCACCATCTCTCACAGGTAGTGGAACTTAGGGCTCGCGCCGAATGGCACACACACAGATCCTCGGACGGGAGCGCCATTCCAGTGGGCCACCGATGTTTTACTCCATCTTTTGCAGAGTGTCACAATATCCCGATGTTGTCGTTCCATATGTCTTTAATCACGACAGACACATTACAAGGGGGGCAGTCTTTCGTGTCGGTTTTCACTCGTTGTCTTAACTATTGCGTATTTATTTTTGTTTTATATATTTATTAGAGTTTCTATATTGTAAGGTCATCCTATTGTCAAGAGCACACGATTCTTTGTATAAGAAATGTAGTTTTCGTACGTGGAAAAACCATCTCTCGACTTTTTTGAAGGATCTTTCGCATGTACAACTCTTTCAGGGTGAATTTGGGGAATGTACGTAAACTGTTTGCTGATCTGTTTTCGATGTCAATCCGCCAAAGACTAGACCTGCGATTTCAAAATGAAATTGGTCTCGACTCCTCCACTGCCTTGTTGTGTTAAAACAGGACCAATTCACAATTTAAAAAAAAAAAAGGTATATATTTTATTTGTCTACGTCTCTCTGAACCCATAATTGCCTTTTACTGAATAAGAGGATGGTTTTTTTTAACACGTCCTATTTTTATAGCTGAATGGTGGAGTTTGCAGTGTGGACGGCCTGACCAGAGAGTGTCGAGATCCACTTCTTTGGTTACTCATGCATTTCGGCCACTAGGGGGAGCAGTGAGTAACCCTAACCCTTCTCCCACCACCAAACAGCACAGAGGCGTCATGCCACCACATGTCATTTCTGCGGTCATAGTTCATTTTACAATTGAATTTGATGCGTATACACAAGAAATATTGGTGTGCTGATGGATCACTAACGTCCACCAATGCTTCCAGATGTTTCTCCATACCGGATCGATACCACATGCAAGTGTTTAAAGGTGCAGTGTGTGATATTTTGGTCATTCTTTTCACTTTGAAAAATATGACAAAACAATTGCATACTGACATTTTCATTCACTTGTATGCATCTGAATGTTTTACTTTGCTCCAGCAGTGAGCCCATTAATGTATATTTACAGGAGGAGCGGGTCCTCTCTATGGGGGCCGCCATGTTTTTACAGTTGCCCAGAGTGGACGTACTAAACATCTTTTTGAGTTGCACCTTTAATTCACTGGCGGAAGTGGGTGATAAGAGAATACATGTTACTGATATCGGTGTAGTTTGCCTGTGTGCTGGTACTTTTTTAACTTTTTTTTTTTTAATCAGTCATTTAAAGGTATTTCACCACATTTTATACATTTGTTATTTGGAGTTCAAAGATTAGAACATTACTTGCCTAAACCCTCTTATAAAAGGTTTTACTTTAATCAAAAACTGCACAGGTGAAATACCCTCAGCCCCTTTTTAAAACTCAAGTCGCTTTTTCCAAGTAGAAAATACAATATTGGAGTAGATCAAGTGGAGGTTTCATCTTAAAGGCACAGTGTGAGGGATTTAGTGAGGCTCAGCGATGAGATGGTTTGTTGCATCTGAGTACCCCCTCACCTTATTCTCAGCACTCAATCATTTAGGAAGACGCTACGGTGGCCTTTAGCGATCCTTAAAACTCAAAACCGCGGTTAAGTTGAACATCCTGGACTACTGTCAAAACATGGTGATGCCACATGGTGGCCTCTTTTGAGAGGACCTGCTCCTGTGAATATAACCGGCTCATTCCAGGATAACAAAAACAGTTTCTACATTCATTGTGCACGATACTATATTGAGAAATTGGAATAGAACACCTAAGTCTCCTTTAATGTGTCTCAGATGCGTCCAGGTCTTTGACCAGTGTGTCAACACCTGCGTAAAGTGAAGCGTTACCGGCTGAAACATGGGATTTTGTCATCTGCTTTAAAAAGTAGATGATATTATCGGTTGCCACCATGTTTATGGATTGATTACTTCAAAATTCGACTCGTCATTGACATACACTCTACAAGACTCAGCAAGAGTTGCCACCATTGGATATTTAGGATTTAGTGGCATCTAGTGGGGTTGGTGCAGATGGCACGCAGCTAAAAAACCCTTCTTGTAACCATTTCCCAGCATGAAGTAAAAACCACAATGATCCCCCAGATGACATGAAACCACACAATGTCCATTATGGGCTACCGTACACCCAGCCACCAAAGAAGAGGACCTGGTTTTGATGTTGCTTAGTCTGCGATAATGAGACCACAGTCAAAAATGAAAAAGGAAGAAAATCATGATCAATTTCTGCCAGTAAATCCCACAAACTGGTCTTTTAACAGCCTTGTCAAAAGAAAAGCACTTTGTTGGATGCACATGGGCATCAAATTTGTGTCTGTGGTTGTTTTCTACTCGGACTAAGTTCTCTGGGTCCCGCTGTCCTCTGAGTCCTTTAAGAATAGTTTGCTTCGCTCTTTGTTTTGTTGCACTGGCATAAGAGGGCATTACACAGGCGAAAGGGTTTTTTTTAAATTAAGGACTTGGTCGTGAACCGTAAGTGAAAGAATGCACGTAGGAAGGTGTTCCACATCTGCAACTGTTGCCACCACACTGTTTAACACTGTGAGCCACGTAAAAATGGTATGTCCCATTAAACTATAATACCTATTCTCTGTGTTGTGTATTGCTTAACAGAGAGAGCTACACAAAGTAACACCAAAGAATCGAATGAAGCCAAATCCTAGTTATTGATTTATTTTTTTCATTTTTAAAAAGTTCAACACAAAAACCACTAGTGTCTAAAAGAGAGCTTTAGAGATAGGGGATCCAACACTTGAGAAAACAGGAGAAATATTTACATCAGAATATACTGTGAAGCGTGTCCTATTTTTGAAAAAACAGAGGAGACAGAGTGAAGACCTGACGGGGGACGTGAGGGGGGGGGGGGGTGACTGAAAAGTGAGACATACACAGAGACGTAGGACAGGGCGGTGAAATAAAAAGGAAACTTCTGTTGTTTTTGTAAAGGGCCGTGGTTGGTGCTCCGCGTAGCTCACTGCGGTAGTTTAAACCGAGTCGCTCCGCTTGTAAGCCACCATGCTGTTCACCTTGTGGATGGAGGTGGTGAAGGAACGCAAGCGCACCTCCTCTGATTGGTTGATGATGTGAGGCCCGGACTCCTCCCACCTGTCCGGGACCTCCAGGTCTTTGTCGGTGTAGACCAGGAGGTCAAACGCACCTGAAAGACGAGGCAAAGAAATAAATGATTATGGCCTTGTCCGCACAGAGACGAGGACAATCTTTTCCCCTGATTTGTTCTGGGAAATAAAAAAAAGATAAAAAATAGAAACCACTCCACACAACATACATGGGAATGACAGAGTGCTGTAGTTTAGCCTCTAGGCCTGAGTGGCACTGTAATACTGCCAGAGAAATACTCCAAAAACAGACAAGAAGAATGCACAAGCATGAAAGGAGACGTTCGTGTGGACTAACAATGAACTTCTGCTCCGTGCACAGTGGTAATCCGCCATTGTAGTTGTTGTTGGTGGTGGTGGGTTAGCGCATGCGGGTGAAGGGAGAGGGGTGTGACAGAGGCATAGTGGGCGGGGCCTACGTTTAAAAGCAGAGGAAAACACAGGCGTGGTGAAGTTGGTCGGTAGAGAGGCCTTGGGTTACTCACACGGCGTCTCCAGCAGTGGCAGGAAAGTAACGGTGGCTGTGATCTGTCGTATGACAGAGCGGATCTCGTCCTGAATGGTCTTCATGGACTTCTCTCTGGGGGCACTGGGATACACCAGGGGGAGTAAAAACACATTATTGGATGGACTGAAGCCACACAGATAATGGATGTAAAAAAAATAAACAACACACAGATAATGGATGTGATGAAGATAGAAGATACAAAACAGATAAAACATGTGAGCGAGAGCCGTTACTTTTCCCAATAACCAAACTGCATCGCCTGGAAATGGTTATATTTGAGCAACTATTTTCGCTGGCGGATTAATGCTTATCATTGGAGGATAGATAGGGGGTTGAATACCCCTTACTCTCACCCTTCTCCTCCAAGAATGTAGGGAAACTTGTGGCTGCCTTCAGTTATTATTACAACTCATCGGGTGTTTAGTTTGTCCATTCTGGGTTACTGTAAAAACAAAGTGGCCTCAGTTGAGTCGACCTACTTCTGATATGAATATAAATGGCTAATTCTTGAGTAACGGAATCATCAATCCAGAGAATTAGGTGACTAAACTCATTAAAAAAGAGTTTATTTCATCCTTTATTTTCGGATTAATATAAATACAAATATCTGCACCTAAATCTCACACACTAGACCTTTAAGACACTTTTATATGAGGGCAATTCTTTGCCATTACTTACAATAATTCATAATTGATCAATTATTTTAAATGATCACATTTCTATTATTTAGAAAACCACCAGTCCATAAGTAAAGCATGGCTGCCACCTGCTGGCCAATAAAAAAAAAGCCAAAAGGCACACGACACTTTAAAATGTTACAACTTTAAAAAGGTACAACGTGTAAGATACATATACAGATAGGATAAATATACATACAAGGGCTCATTGTGGAGGTGTGCAAGAAGCAAGACAGAAATGTCGAAGTATAATTGTTTTCAGAATTATATTTCTATAGTCTTACACACTGCACCTTTTTCTACATTAAAAAATATTCAGTTCCATCATTCGTGTGTGGGGCAACTGAGGCATACAGAGAAGCTGACCTGCTCTGTTTCGCTGACTTGTCGCACTCAATGTCAAACTGCCATCTCTCCAGCACCTCATTGGATTCCAGACACGTGATCACCAGCACGAGCTTCTGGACTGTGCACTCAAATAGCCACTCTGCAACAGAGAGTCAACAAACTGACACTCACTTCTCAACGGGAATGGACACAGGAGCACCACGGAGTCTTCATTCAAGCAAGAACACACCGTTCACAGGGGAAATGAGAAAATGACACATTGAACCGTTTGACAAACAGTTGAGAGTAAAAACGAAATCAATTGTTCAAATATGCTGAGGAGAGTCTTTCATTTGCAAATGTTCCAGGTTTGACAAGCCAATACAAGTTGACAAAGGAAAATGATGAGGATTGTTAATTGGATTCAAACGTAAACAGAAACGTAAATATTGTTTAAAAACGTGTATGAACATGAATACATTAACGAGTCTGGTGCTACCTTTGAGCTGAGACACCACACTGGTCAGGTAGTCCTTCAGCTTGGGGTCGGTGGTGAGCTGGAGGCTCATGTCGTAGTGGGTGATCCTGGTGAACGTCTCTGGAGGGTAGATGCCTCGCTGATACAAGATGCTGTTGATTCCGAATGCTGTGCAGAAAACGATTCATCAAAAGGCACGCGAGGTTACAAATTGTGTGGAATCTATTCATAGCGCCAGAGTCCCTGATGCTGCTCTCAGACACACAGACCTAGAGTCTCGGGGATGTCGGGGGCTTTCTTACAATAGAGCCCAGGCTCGGACCAGTGTAAGTGATACCATCTCAAAGCACTACATTCCAACAGCAACAGAGGGCTTTGCTCAACGTATAATGAAAAAGGTTTCGAAAACACAAGGGCAAAATAGCGGCTCACGCTGATCACATTCCGTATACGTGCTTTCATTCTTTACCATAAAGCAGTGATTCTCAACTGAGAGGCCGCGGCCCAAAAGTGGGCCTTTGACTGGGGAGAAAAATACACACAAAAAAAGGCTGTGCTTTT
>JAFBJT010003666.1:50772-77235 GCA_016785325.1 Chascanopsetta lugubris | reverse complement strand
AAAATATTTACATCACTTCCTGTACGCATTTCAAAATGGACAGCAGTTATCTTTCCCTTTGACCAATCCCATTCGTTTGCTTATATCACATTTCACAAGACCATTGATCGCTTGGGTAAACTTTGGTATTGACAGAGATGTATCCAGCAATCTTATGAGGAACCATGCTGTTGCTCCACTGCTGATCACATGGCCGAATGATTGTGGCAGAAGCTGTTGTTGGATGCTCATGCACACAGTGTGTTCTTAATTCAAAACTCCTTTTTCAACAAGATGGCAGTGGTAAACTTGTTTGCAAAACTGCCACCTGCTGTTCATGAATGGGGCTGTTTAAAAAAACAAAAAAACAAAACAAAAAATAGAAATAGTCCCTTTAAAGATAAACCTCTTCTAATTTTTGGGTATTTACTTGTTCTACTCCATGTGCTTTGTATCTCAGGACTGGTCAGTGGCGTTAGTCCTTCCCTTCGTAAATTCTAAACATGAATTACACGTCCATCCTTGGACGTCGACCCTGTGGACAGCTAAGACATAGAGGACATGTGTCGGCTGCAGGAATCTTGTGTATTTTGCTCACATTCATCCCGACTACCCTGACATGCATAAAGATTAATATAAAATGTAGAGATGGTCAAAGGTCTGTGTGTGTGTGTGTGTGTGTGTACTACTAATTCCTGGTCAGCTACCTGAATATTGAGCAGGTCAGGACCTTGCATGACCTCAGGAACTGTGACCATGCACTGAACATGTCAGGACGGTGCAGCACTGAATGTTAAATATCTTCACGGCTGAAAATGGGAAACACGGAGAGAGAGTATGTAAAAAAAAAAATATCACAAGGAATTGATTTTTTTTCTCTTCATCCTGCCCGGTTAAAAAACACCTATAACCGGCTGGATATCCTGTCTATAGGACTACGGTCACGGGGAAGCTTGACTCACGAGTTTCTCCACACCCACAACATTCCGGACCACCATTACACGGGCACTGGGCTCCCCGTGGAGTACTATCCCAGCTCCGAGGACTCGGCGGCGGCAGTGAAGAGAACGTAAGCAAAAGAGAGGCTAATGCTAACTCGGCTCTGGGGCTGCTGCGCAACACGATCAGCAACAAACACAGCAAGTATCCTGAGGCTGCTCACAGACTTTCTGGAGACTTTAATCACGTTGAACTGAAAGCAGCTCTCCTCAAATTCCACCAACACATAAAGTGCAAAACAAGGGGAGAAAAAAAGCACTGGACAAAATGAACACAAACATCGGACAGGCCTAGAGGGCTAAACCCCTAGCACACCTTGGTCAGTCTGATCACACATCCCTGCTACTGATCCCTGCATATACCCCCCTTCGGAGATAAGCTCCAATTACGACCCGGACTGTTACCCCGTGGCCCGAGGATGCCTCCCTCCAGCTGCAGAACTGCTCCCAGAGAACCGACCGGGAGGTTTATGCGCACCAGGACCTGGAGAACCACGTTACAACTGTCTGGGATAACATCAGGTTCAGCACAGACAATGTCACCAGGGACAGGCATTTAAGGATCCACCCCAACAGGAAGCCCTGGATGACAAAGGAGGTCCAGAGCCTCCACAAGGTCATTGGGGCAGCAGAAAAAACTACAGGCTGCCTGCTCCCCACCCTGGAACAGATCTACACCTCCAGATGCTGCAATAAGGCAATTGACATTTCAGTGGACTCTTTTCAGCCTGGTGACTGTCTCTTCCATCTGCTGCCATCAGGCCAGAGATACGGGGCTATAAAAAACAGAACAAACCGCTTAAAAAACAGTTTCTACCCCAGAGCAATAATGGCTCTTAACTCAACTGAGCAATAGACCATTTTCAACCGCGAAATAGATTCTTTACATCTGTGCAATAGACTGTTCAACCATGCAATACTCTTTTTCAACTGCGCAATTTCTATCACTTGTGTATTTGTTTTAGCGAGTCAACAGCACTTTTTAAATTTTTTTGTACATTGCAAAGTGTCAATGACAATTCAAGGCTTATCTTACAGAGACGGTTTTAACTCACCCAAAACGAGGAGAACCAACAACGGCCTGTTAATGTCTCCGTTAACAGTTTGAATGTAGCACAGAGTCCAGTTCATCTCAGTTTCAGCAGCCGCTGAATGTTTTAATGAGGCTAATGCATCCGTTTGATGGGATCCTGCACTTTTCTTAGTGTCAACAAATCCAGTCTGATGACCAGAGCCAGCAATGAGCAGAACATTATAATAAGCATTATAGGGAAACTGTAGTGTATGGAACATTGTTGTGTGTTCACAAATGAGTTCATTGCATCGCTTTAGGCAATAACAGTCGGTTTGGATACATGCACTTGCATTAGGCAGTGCACACATGTGCCTGTGCTCTTAAAGGTGCAGTGTATGATATTATGGTCATCTTTTTCACCTCTAAAAATATTACAAAACAATTAAATACTGACATTTATAATCATCTGAATATATTTTATTTTTCATTACCCTTAAATTAGCCCATTAATAGGGCATATTTACATGAAAAGGGGGTCCTCTCTACGGGGGCCACCATGTTTTTACAGTAGTAAAAGTGGACAAATTAAACATATTTGAGTTTTAATGACAACTGAAGTCGACCATAGGTTCTCCTGCAGACTCAGAGGGGTGAGGTGGTGGATACGTAATGCAACTCCACCTCTAGATGTCACCAAATCTTACACACTGCACCTTTACAGTCTATTAGACATGTTTATAAGTCTCCACTGCAAAAAAGTTGTATTATGTAACACTGTCTAATGTAAATATACTATCATGTACTCTCAATTTAGGCCAATCACAAAAAAAAAATTGATATGCTCAAAGAGGATTGATGAAACAGGACAATGATTTGAAAAGATTATTAAAAAAATAGCTTTATTTGCAACAGTGCCAACCTAAAGTGAAAAAAACTTAAAATGTTTCAGATGTGACTGAAGTTTGATCTTAAATCAGTGAATATGAATTATCCAGCGGCAAAGTATCACTTACAGCAGCACACAAATTATGAAATGCATGACTTTCAATCATACTTTTCACACAGGACTATGAAATGAATTATCCTCTGTAACTCATTTGCACACAGCTTCAGCTCAACAACCAGCTCTCTTAGCTGTATATCAGGTGCTAGTGCAATGAACACACGTCGGTTCTTCACAGTAATACATAATAGAATGTATTTTTTGGTACGATCCTGCTTTCATCCCTGCACGAAAGTCCTCCAAACCGATACTCGGACAAAATGTAATTCCAACAACTTTACAGGGACTTATAATCTTCAACTCGCTCGTCCATCTTGCAGTGCTCTGGTCTCATGTATGAACAACTTTTTTTTCCACCTGCGCTTCCATGCATAGCAGAGTAATGACGTCATCGAATACATACGTGGACTGTGTGGGCGAATGCGTGTCTTCTTTACACGCACGTATCACATTTCAATGACAATACACCAGACAACACAGAGATGTCCCAGTAGAGAGGTTTTATTTTGTCCAGACGTCGCGTGTTTCTGACAAACACAGACAAGGAGGGGTGTGTGTGTGTGTGTGTGTGTGTGTGTGTGTGTGTGTGTGTGTGTGTGTGTGTGTGTGTGTGTGTGTGTGTGTGTGTGTGTGTGCGTGTGCGTGTGTGTGTGTGTGTGTGCGTGTGTGTGAGCCCTGTGCCATGTGCTCAATGCTAACTGCTTGACTTGGTTCTGTGCCAGAGGCTTATTCAGGACCAAGGACAGCTCCCACTGGTCTCTGAGCCTCCTGCAGCACACTGGGGAGGGACACATTTAGATAAGTCTCTCTCTCTCTCTCTCTCTCTCTCTCTCACTCATCACTCCCATTTTCTTTTCTCTGAACCTCACTCCAATTCACCGGGAGACTCCACATTTAGCTTTGCTTTCTTTCTTTGTCAGTCTCTCTATTCAAACTCTGTGAGGAGTATTACAAATGTACAGGCAATCTCGCTCACCTCTCTCTCTCTCTCTCTCTCTCTCTCTCTCTCTCTCTCCTTCCCCTTACTTGCTCCCCAGTCAGGCCACATTTAGACTCTGCACCATTGGGGGGGAAACACCATTGGCCTTTAACCTCATTTTCAATTAAGCTCCGACACACACATGCAGACACTCACACACGCAATTACAGGCTGCTGGCGTCTGGAGACTGATGGCGGAGGGATATGACCTCAAAGAAATAGGCCCAATAAGAGGGGTGTGCATGCATGCACTGAGAGACATGTGCCTGTAAGGACAGACAAAGACCAATCACACCGAGCAATTACCAGCCTCTAAATCTCTACAGTCGTTTTCAAGCTGGGAAATCTTCATGGTAATTTTGAGCCGACCTCAATTATTTTTTTTATTTTCACAGCTTTCTGAGGGTTCCTCTCCCCTAATGAGCCATAAGTATTTGGTTAAACACATACAGGCTTCATGCTTTACTCCAGTCTGTCTTGGGGCTGGATTCATCAGGAGACATATCAGGCACAATGAGATTAAAAGAAAACATCCACACAGTAGCAGGTGTGTGTGTGTGTGTGTGTGTGTGTGTGTTTTTTCATCACTGAGCGGATGAGACAAGATTAGAGGAGGATCACACTTGAGAGTCACTTTTCAAAATAGAGTCAATGACAGTTTTCCATAAAGTGTATCTTCTTATATTGTGTTTAACGCTGGCAAAAATATCCCATAACAATGCAAAATCAGGTCTTTATTTATTTATCAAATGTATTGTATTTATTTATTTATCTTTTTTTTTTTCATTTATCACATAACAACCCAAACTCATTTATGTATTTCATTTTTTTTTTTTTTAAACAATTTGCTATATATTATATATATAATCCATCTATCTATGTATTTCGGAGGCTCATGGGGTTCGGGCCATGGATGTTGCCAGTTGTTTGTGAGCAGACTTCATCCTCTCCTGCTCTGTCAGAGGGAGGTTGTGGCATCACTACAGATACTACCAGCACATTCAGGATCACAGGCTCAGGGGCAAACACTCACATCATGCGCGTCACACCTCCGTCATTTACCAGGGGAAGAGAGACACTTCACATAACAGCTGACCGCTGATTGTCTGAGGCCACTGAGTAAGTCTGCTGGGACTGTCTCGTTCACTAGACTATGTGACAGCCACGAGGGAATTTAAAACCGAAACTCGTCCAATGCAGTTTGTTGACTAAAATCAAAACAACACAACACAGAGATGACATGTCACGCATGTCTTATTGTAAAACCTTCAGCAGAAGAAGAAGTGAAGGAACACAGCAGGTCACAGGCCAGAGGAGCAGTAGACTCTAAAGGAGCATGAGTAACAAACAGATTCTGTCTGAATGGGCCAGTTGGACACAGAGTATCCTCACACATCCTCCTGCACCATCTGCTGTTTTCCATAACATTGACCGTCTTCTCTGCATCACCACCACATTACAAACACAGAGACTGATCTTAAACCCCATTCGAACGTGTCTCGGTATGTTCCCTTTCAACTGGAAACAAACATTTTGGAGTTTGCTCCTTTTTGTCACGTCTACAAATACTGTATCACAAAACAATTACATGCTGACGTTTCCATCCATTTATAATTAGGTAAATGTTTTTTTGTTTTTTTTCCGTGAGCCTAAAATGAGCCCATGAATGTATATTTACATATATTTCCATGTTGTTACAGTAGTAAAAGTGGATGTACATTAGACAACTGAAGTCTGCCACAGCTTCTCCTGCATGTTCAGAAGGGCGAAGGTGAGGTGATGGATCCAGCACGCGACTTCCCCTCTAGATGTCACCAAATCTCACACATTGCACCTTTAAACACCCCCATGAACACTGCATTTAAGAATTAAACGTGTCTCCAACACTGGTTGAACAAACAGAGAGCAGATTCATTCACTTACTGTCAGCTCACTCACAAATAAAGGGCTTTTACTTCCGACTCTTTCCCGACGCCAAATAAAGAAGCTCAGCGGACGAGCCGTCGGCACGAGTGCCCCGTTCCCACACCTGCAGCCACGCGCAGCCACGCGCAGCCACTTGTTCTGTACCCACACTCCTTCAGTGCTGGAACCATCCATTCCTGAAGCTGCTCCTCATGTAAATCTAAGTGGACTCTGTTTCGCCCACATGTCAGATGGCATTAAACACCGCTCCGTGACAGGCGGGGTCCAGCAGTCAACACTGTATTTTGACAGCCAATTAACTCCAGTAGCGCCGGTAGCCAGCCAACATTGTGATTCAGGTGGCTCTGCTGTATCTCTGATGGATGAGCAAAAGGCCTCATGTGTTATTTATTCCAAGGTCACTCGGGGTTCAGGGAACATCTTCCCTCCGGAAACATCGCTGGCACTAACGCAGCCTCTCAGGTTCCTCTGCTTTATTCATTTATGCAATTAATACAATTTGGTTGCCGGCACTGAGACGAGCTCTCGGCCCCGTACACTCCACATACACACACACACACACACACACACACACACACATACACACACATACCTTTCCAGTCAATGGTGTGGTTGCATCCCCACAAAGGCTCCCTGTTAAATAAAGTGACATTCAGCACCTTCAGAGTGCAGCGAGCGATAGGTGGAGCTGACATGGAGGTAGAGAGCAAACAAATGACTGAAGAGATAGAGAAGATACAGAGGAGATAGAAGATGAATTACCTCTCTGCTCAGCTGTACCTACGTGTGTGTGTGTGTGTGTGTGCGCATCTATTCAACTCCCACTCTCTGACTCATATACCTCATTATTCATGTGCTGAGTCCTTTAGCACCATGATGCTGATTGTTTCACACGCGCCAAACACACACACCACACACACACACACACACACACACACACACACACACATTGATACAGGTGCTAACTCACAGCCTGCTGTAAATGTGTGATTCATTCACACTCAGCTGGGGAGCGTGTGTGTGCGCGTGTGTGTGTGTGTGTGTGTGTGTGTGTGTGTGAATGAATGTGGTGAAAAACAGACGCACACAAACACAGCATCTACACACTGAGAGACTAATGTTCTCTCAGTAGAACCTGGCTGACTGTACCTAGACTGTAGTGCGGTTGTTGTGTATTGACATAACAATCACGTGCGTCTGCTCTACACTACACCCCCTATGTGTCGTGCGTTGTACTTGCGCGATGCCTTTGTCCTTCAGCCGTCGTGACCCTCTGAATAGAATTCTTCAGAATTGGATTAAAGCCGCTAGTTGCGCGCCGTCCAGCCGATGGTGGTATTTCTCAGTCATGTCGGCGTCTCTGTGAATTCACATGCAGTTGATGAGTCAGACTTTAGTGTTGCGCTGCTCACATTAATGTGAAATATGCGTCTCGCTCGTTCCCGTGCACACAATGAAATACAGTCCACCTGAACGCTGCCGCGCGCACTGTCACAGAGACATCATATTCCCGCCGTGAGGAAATGAACAGCCAAACATAATGATTTTTAGATCACAAGAGGGCGGGGCAGTGATTACATATATGCGCCTGGGTATGAAAAGAGCTGAGCGATGCACTTGTTTACCCTCTGTTGATTATGTTTTTAGATCCTCCTGGAAGTGACTCTGGCTTTGTTTTGCTTCATCGATTTTCGCAGTTGGATTTATAACCATATTTATATTTCTGGCTCCCGTCTGCATCTGCACAACTTCCTTATTCAGAATTGATTCAACAAGCTGCTGCTTACTTTTGAGTTTTTTGTTGAGGAATGACTGCCGCAGTTACACAGCGTTGGAGAGTGTTTGGCAGACAAACTTTTCAATATTTACTGTGGGCAAAATAATGGCTTTTAAAATCATTGAAGATGACTGTTATCAGAAATTGTTCATTTCCTGAACTGATGTTTAATGGAGTCTGTCCTCAACAAAGAAACATCATATATCCTCCTTGGAGAAGATCACACATAGAAATGCTCTAGTACCTCCTACTACACTAAACTTCTGTATGAATATAATTTGTAATAGAGTCTCTCTCATGGGAAATTCTGGAGGAAAAAAAAAAAAAAAGATTATAATAATGATAGATCACCAGAACACACAAAATAATTTACTACCCTCTTGAGTCATGAAGGACAAAAATGTCACACAAACGGATTAATTTTTTTTAAATTTGGTATTTCTTTCTACAGCCCTGTTCAAAACTACCAAACACTCAATCATTTTGAGGATTGTATCCCTTTAAATGCCAGTTTGATTACTTTCTAGCCTCTATTATTAATCTATTAATTTTTATTTCAAAATTTGCCACGAGACAGACCCGGCTACAAAAAAAAAGAAAGTGCTACTGGAACTAACACAGGCAAAATGACACAGATATTGAAATCAGCTCAGTTGGACAAAAATGTCCAAAGTGATGAATGAGGATTAAATCTCAAATCCCTCCACGTCGCCCTCACATCTCATGGAACTCGATGTTTCCGCCTGGGTCTGTTTCACTCCTGAAATATGATTTAATTGTTTTGAACCTATGAGCATTCTGAGCTCCTGCTGCTGCTGCTGCTGCTGCTGCTGCTGCTGCTGCTGCTGCTGCTGCTGCTGCTGCTGCTGCTCTTGAGGTGAAATGATTGGATGTGAGCTGTCGTGGTCATGGCCTGACCCTTGACCCCTGGTGGAGGTGGCCTGTAGTGTCTGTATGATGAAGCTCGGCCTGCGGGGCTGCAGCCTCACCACTCACTGTCCACCGGTGGAGCACACGTGTTCTCCCCCGGCCTCCCCGCTGTTCTCTCCTCTCCTCTGCCTCACACTGCGATTATTCCCTCCATTCTCTTTCCATGCCATCGTCACATTAGAGAAAACATATATATGTGGTGATGAAGCAAACGGTGAGGCCAGGTTCAGACTATTTAATGATACTTTAGTCACTTTTGGTGAGAATTTAAACATATGCATACAACACAAAAATATTTTTCAATATATACAAACATAAACATGTGGGCCAAATGAATGAACTTTGATTGACTGGATACAAGAAGTTATGCAGAGGTGGTCATCAGTGGCGGCAGTATTTTTTTCCCCACAGCTTTATTGTTTTATTTATGTATTTATTTATTTCATATCGCCGGTACAGACCCACAGTGGCTCCGCACCCTTCTTCTGCCATCCCGGAATTAAAACCTTTAAAAAAATGTCATGGATGGGAAATTCTAGGAGATATTGTAGCTCTATTTCTAGCTATAAAATAGAATAAAAAATAAAATAAAATAAAATAAAAGCAAAACATGAGATATGGTCACATTTTAAAGGCTGCATAGTTACAACTTTGCGTGGACTCCAGTCATTTGCTGCTTGAATGACATTTTTGTAATGGATGTGTGATCATGTTAATCATCAATTAAGTCTCATCATGAATGGCTGTTGCATTGTCTGCCATCAGCATGCAGCAGTGATTATGGATGTAACAGACATCAACCCACAACAAGCACCAGGCACAGTCCAGCTTTAATGTAGCATGAATATGAATCCAGTTTATGTTATCATTGATCAGTTATCATTTAATTATTTTAATATTTTCAAATACTCTTCAAGATTTTAACTTTAATGAACATCACCCCGGGAAACATGGGCTTTGTGATGAGTACACAAGTGAAGACAATAAGAAGACAGGCAGGTGAAAGAACTTAAAAAAAATAAATAAATAAAAAAAAACATTATTAAAAAAGCTGGCGCTCTTTAATGAACTTACATCATAATGTTCAGCGGCATCAACACTGAGGGTTCATCTGACTCCTGCACCAATCGCATCTTTTACATGTTAATGAGCCTCCATTTGTTTGCAATCATGTCTTTTTTTCCCCCACTCCTGTTCGTTTTAATTAAAATGTCCTCTTTTACCTTTACACAGAAGATCAAAGCAGAAACAGGAACTCCAGCTAATTGGAGGTACATTTGGCGCTTTAACAATATTTTGTTTTGACTAATTCCATCCCATGCCCAGGTGTATAGATCGGGGGGTGGGGTGGGGGGGGGGGGGGGGGGGGGGGGGGGGGGGGTTGGGGTTGGATCGGTAATTTCCTCTCACTGGTGAGTTGCAGGAATTAGTTAAAATAGTGGATGCAGAATTAAAGAGTACGCACACATTAGCTTGAAATAGCGAAACGTGGCAGGAAGCTAAAAGAAAAAAGGGGAGGTGACATGGGACCAGCGAACAAGAACAGAAAGTAGCTCTGACAATGTTGTGTTGTTCCTATTTCCATTTGCGTTGGATGTCAAGGGTCTAAAATTAGACTGAGACGGTACATTAATTATAGACTGAAAGACAAAATCAAGGTTAGGTCTAATTACCACCTCCTGGTTTGTGTTTTTGAAGCTTTCATTGCATGATTATACACGTGGACACACAAAGGTTAAACAGGCCTGCGGGGGAATCAGGACGCTGTATCATTTATCAAGTCAAAACACTCACACGCCCACTCATGAAGTCAGGGTCAGCATGCCTGGCATTTAACGGAGCGGAATAAGTGGGCCGAGATGAACGATGACATGTTTCAGCCTCAAAGTGCAGCCGGGGAAAACTCATATGCTAAATATGACGGGGTTTTTTTTTTTTTTGAGCGGCTCGGCTGCATCTGACAAATTATAGGTCAGAAGACATTAATGCTGGATGCAGAAGTGAAGCGTTCTTGAATTTCAACTGCAGAGGAAGCAGAGATAAATCTATGTTACAGAAGAGTGCTTCTCAACTGGTCTGAGTTCGGGACCCACTTACACCCCGTAATGAAGAGCAGCGACCCAAATATGCAGATGAACATTTTGAACTCCTCAAATGTATCGAATGTAAAGATGGTGCCGTTTGAGCCCGAGATGGAACAGAACGTCACAGCATGGCTACACACAAAATGTTAGATGATGAATAATAACGACCAGCGGGTGACGGCGCAAAAGAGGGAGCTACTTCCTTTCACAGTCATTTTGCTGCATTTTGTGGAACCAGCTTCCACTCTCAGTCCGGGGGTCTGGTAGTTTTGAGGCCCTGAGGGTCTAAGGACAGAGGGTGTGGCCCACCCTGTGAAGCCCTGTGAGACAAACTCTGATTTGTAAATGCGGGCTACATGAATAAAATTTGATTTGATTTTGATTCAAAACCATTATAGACCAAATGAAGTGTGTCTTTTAGCAATACAGAGGATCATCGCCACCTACTGTTAAGGAGTGTGAATAGACAGCACTCCGACACATTCCAAAAACTCTTTTTTTCGTAATTTTTTTCCCCCAGTCAGAGGCTTGCGACCCACCGAAAACAAGTCCGCGACCCACCGGCTGAGAATTGCTGTTATGGAATATGGTCTCGTTGTTGTCACTGTGTCTGAAGGAAGATGACGACATGTTCTGAGTCTATTTGTCACTGACGCTGTGGCTGAGTGCAAAGGCTGGTCTCTGCCATGCTGACTCACTCTCAAAAGAAAAGGATGGCCCACATTAACCTCCTTCTGCTTACGCCAATAAGTCACTGGCGTTTGAAGGGTGACATCACAGTGCACCGGTGATGACAACCATGAGGAAACAACAACAACACCACGTAGCACGTTGGCTGACATCATGGTGATAATCTGTAGCACAGTGTCCTTCACACCGTGGATCACAAGAAGCACTGTCATCTTGCCGTGCCAGCAAGTTTCACTTACGCCAATGGACCGATCACTAAGCTCCGCCCCCTTGGCCCACAATCGGTCAACTGTACAAAACCAACGATGGCCGCTGAGACATATCGCAGGATGCTACACAGAAGCTTTAGAAACAGAGGTGTCCAATGTGTTTCGATAGAGCAAGAGGAGCTGGGCTGGACGGAGAGGAAAGTGTTCGTCAGGTCACACCAACACACCTTCCATGGTCAGAGGAAGCTTTAAAGATCATAGACTATTGTGAAATGGCTTCAGAGAGAAGAACTTCAGGTCCCAGTATAGCCCTGGTATTTGACGGATGCAGGAACATCTCCTCCCGGCTGAAAGTCTGTGTTGGTTCAGACCATAGACGGTATATAAAGATTGATGTAGCGTCAGTGACGTCACCCGTTGGTTTGAGCGCAGTGGTTTTGAGGGAAATTGTGGGCGAGTCCCTTGTCGCCATCTTGCAGAATCCTCACTCCTCCTGGTTCCTGGTTCAAAAACGGGCAAAGAGGCGCAACACACTCGGAGCTGTGGGTCGGCTCATGGTGCCGTCACCTCATCCGCGGTACGTGCCAGGTCGACTTGGGTGTCAATCAAGAGACCACACCCTTAATTATGCATAATTTAAAAGGTCAATACAATGAAAATAAGCGAGTTAAAAAAAAAATCACCTTCGTACAGTTGTCATGGGAAAACATGTGACTGATTGAGACCAAAACTAAAGTTTGTACCAGACTTTAAACATGTTTTATTTACCTCTGAAGTTGATCATTTTAACACGGGGAGTTTTTTTCACTTCCTGTTGTTCTTCATCCGTCTGCAGCGGAGCTTGCCCCTGAGTTCAGATTTGCTGGATTCAAAGTTTCGTTGGTTATCTTTATGGTCGATTGAAAGTCACTGTAGAAAACACGGTGCCGTTCACAGTTGAGTAGTTTTTTAAAGTTTACCTTTCAGAGACATTATTTCAAAGAGCCTCCATCCTGTGTGGCCTTAGTGAAATATGCTGTTGCATTGTTCCCACGCAGCCTTTTAGAGATGACCATTCAGCGGCTCACTCAAAGTCACCTTGACTGTTTTCAGAGAAACTGTTGAGCTTCACTCAGACTCTCGGTCCACACCTCCACTCTGTGCTTTTAAATCAGACCCACAGGTGCTGAACATCACACTGTCAACAAATCGACTTGAGAGATCGGTGACTCACATCCTTTACTCATGGAAGACGATGTCAATAACATGTAGAGGTGAAAGCACCTCTTGTAATTGTTACTGGGGACTGATCTGTTTGTGAAAAATATAATAATAATAACAATCACAACAACAACAATAATAATAATAATAATAATAATAATAATCATTATAGTAATCACACTATTCCCCTGTCAAACTTGATGCTGCAACAAAACGAGGAATTACAATCAGCCTCCATTCAAAGTGACGAGCAAGTTATTGACTGTATCTCCTTTGCTTATGTGTTTATTGGACTGGAGAGGTGACACTTGTGTGTGTGCATGTTACGGAACATTCAAGGCTTGGATCCAAATGCGCGAGAGAGGAGGCAGGCAGACTACGAAGAGAATTTATTTTCTCTAAGAACAGGCAAAATAAACGAGAGCAACAGGCTCAACGGAAATCGATCTACTATCTAGACGTATAAACTAATTAGGTTCTAAACTTAACTAAACATTAATTACTCAAGCGATGAGACAACTAGGCTTGGTCGACAACGTGGCAAGAACATGACATGAACGACACACTGGCAACAGACAAAGGGAGAGGGGAGCGTAAGTAGGAGAGAGGGAACCAGGGCCAATCAGACGCGACACAGACAAGACAGACCGAGTGCAGACAGACCGAGTGCAGACAGACCGAGTGCAGACAGACCGAGTGCAGACAGACAGGGTCCCCAAAATCCTCTCACCAAAATAAAACAGGAAGTGCACAAAACACGAACTCAACTAAAGCGCACAAAAACAAACTGACAGAGCTGACGATGCATGAGAGTGCATGCATTTATTTCGCATATTGTGTGTTTGCAACTCCTAACTTTAGTAATATTTACATTTTCCCAACAAATCTGCACAAATACTTTGCTGTGTCTACCCGTTTATACAGTCAGTTATCAATGGATTATATTAATAGAGTAGAAAATGTAAAAACAAGATTATTCTAATTCTGGAGTTGCACCGAGCATCTTCTTTCATGATGTGTAAGCCGATTAATGGACGTTTATTATGTGTCTTGATGAAGATCAGAGATAACCGTCCCATCGTTTGGGTCTGAAAATATGTCTGTGTGTTTGCATTTTTAGATTTGACTCTGTGAAGGATGCAAAGTGGAGCAGTCAAGCGAGAAACTACCTGAATGAGCTCCTTTGTTGTTGCTCAGATGTCACGTGTTCACCCGTCCGTGACCTCTTAACCGCACCATGTGTCTCCATCAGCCGGGTATCGGTGAACGGGACTTCAGGGGGCTGGTGAACATGATGCACTGCATTCTCTATTCAGTCTGCCTCTGCATTGCAGGCCCACCACAATTAACCTTTACTTGTGTGTGTGGGCCGTAATGAAAATGGCAAGTTGGTGCATTTGTAATTAGCGGCTCATCCGCTGGACCTTTGTGTGTCAGGGTCACGCTGCGCACGAACTCACCACCAGCACCCCGTGTTGGAGGAGTAGCAATACGTTGTGTATTGTCCGTTGCCTCTAACGCCTTGCAAGAGTTGACAGTTAGAATCAGCTCCTCCCCAAAGGACCACGTGACAAGAGGGTTGAAGGTTTTACTCTTCACTGGAAAACTGGAAAATGAACAGTACAATGCCTTCGGAAGTGCTGGACAGCAGCAGCAATGAAAACACTGTTCACCTAGCACAGAATGCTAGCTGTGAGCGTAGCCTCACGCTAATCATACATTACATTACTGTGTAAACCAACTCACTAATGACATTCATCTCTATAGTTCAACAACACACTGCACCTTTAGAATGACGAATGCATTGAACTTCTCGTTAAAACAGATTTTGTTTAACCTGATGATGGAAATAAATTGAAATGATGAGACTAGGATGTTAACATACTTCACACTAGTAACGTGCCGTAAGCGAGGAGTTGGAAGTACATAAAAGTATGTCTACATGTGGCTCTTTAATCTAATTAAGACAACAAACCCATTTGACCGTAGAGGGGACTGAGTGTGTGCACAGACAATAAGGCGTCTTTGCGAGTTTGCATGGTGACTTTCAGAGACACTTCATCAGAGTGAGTTAGCGGAGCCACGGTAGCTTCCTCCCACAGCTGCTCCCACACGTCTGCACTGGTGTTTGAAGCTGACAACTGCTTCTCAGAAGCTTTTGTTTTCAGTGCCGTCAGAGGATCATGATGTTTGTGTTCATGTTTCCATGTCGAACAAACACAGGGAGGAAATGATCTGGATCTGTCATTTCAGAAATAGGGAGACAATTACGTATCCAGGCGTACTGAATTTTCCAACTTATTATGACTTTTAAAGTAACTTTAATATTTACCTTTTTTAATTGCATTGGCCTTAGGCCGTTTTGATGAATTCGATTTGATATAATTAATTTGATATAGTGGCGTCATTATGTAAAAGTCCTAATGAAACCGATGAATATGCATATCCGATAAGCCTGCTGTTTAATGCCGTGTCTTCATTAGTACAGTTACATAACTCCACTTCAAATGGGTTTCATTTGTTGTAACTGCAACATCGAAATGAATGATGATAAATGAATAATTACGTAAACACGTGTTGATATTTCACGGGTCACTCTAAGTATAATACTCAGACCTGCACACATGGTGTAATATCATGGTGTCATGCGGTGACATGAGTGTTTGGTGTCCACTGCCTTTGGTGAGAGATGCTGTGTGATGGAAACAGAGGGTGGGTGAAGCTCAGTGGTGGAGCGTGTGCTTTGAATGCATGAGGTCGTACGCTGCGTTGAATAAAAGAACGAATTTAAAAACATTACATGCGTTAGACTGCGGAAGATCACTTTAAAGTGGTGACGGTGGAGATTGAACCCGTCAGGGTCCGGAGGCAGGGAACCCAAGCGCAGACGTCAGGGTAGTTCACAAGAGAATCCTTCATTGTCCCTAGATAGGGTGCAAACTTGGAAGGAACACGGTGAGTAGGAAGCAGAACAGGAGCAGGAACAGGTGAGATGCAGACAGCAGGTGACACAGATCAGGATTACGAGGGGCAGAGACAACGAGAGGAAGTCGACGTGACGGAAGCACACGGGCATCAGGGCTTCACAATAATACAGGAAGTGGCAACATGAGGGCGCGGGATTCCCAGGGCATCACAGAACCAATGACCTGGCAGTGTGACTGGCAATGCTGCGCATGAACTGTACCATACAACGTTCGATGTAGTTGTCAGGACGATTCACTTGGCTGATGATATCTAATACCTCCTTTTTCATGCTCTCCTGCTTTTGCCGGGAAATGGGTTCGGATCCCATTGACATTGACTTCTGGGTCAAATGACCCTGTAGTGGACAAGTGTTTTGTTTGGAAACACATGCGGGAGAACAGTTTCATCTCCTTCATCTCCCCTTCGTTATCCATCTTCATTCCAGTGTCTAGACGCTGATGCTGCACATCATCTATTCCAACACACTTTCAACATCTGAGAGTCGGTGCTTCTTTTACTCCTCTTCATGTCATTTATATATATATATATGTATATATGTATATGTATATATATATATATATATATATATGTATATGTATATATATGTATATGTACTGTCCAAAATGCAACACTACCAAGACAGCAAAGTGCCTGATCAGTTTTCAGATGGTAAACAATAAACAGCACGGGGACAAGCCCATCTCCTTTACTGGCAATATGAAAAAAAGATAATTGGTATTTTCTGGGAGAGAGTTCTTAGACAAAAACACAAAGCTGTAATGAGCCGCAGTTTCCGATGCAGAGTCACTTATTGTGGAGTTGTGCAATAAAAGCGAAACCATGATTCTCCAAAAGTGGATCCTCAAGTCGTCCCAGGATACGGCGATGAACACGTTGATTTCCCTCATAACGACGGGTGATTACTGCTCTGCGGGAGGCTGCGCTTAAACCGTTAATGCCTGCGAGCGCCGGCGACACTTCAATACATGGAGGAGGCTGAATGAGGAGCTGAGCAGCTGGTTGGTGGCTCTGCGGACTGACGGTAGTTTGACTCTGCTCACTGGCGGCAGATACAGAATATGGGCAGTACAGATGATAGAGATGCTCCGGAGGTTTGGTCTCTTCGGGTTTTCAAAGCATGTGACCGACGAGGTCAAGTCTGGCACAGACTTACGTCACATTAAAGGTGCAGTGTGCAAGATTTCGGCCATTTTTGTCACTTGGAAAACTATTTTTTTAAAAGTACATACTGACATTTTCATGAACGTATGTATAATCAGCTAAATACAGTATCGTTACCCCATTACCCTTAAATGAGCCCATTAATCTTATCTATATGAGGAGCGGGTCCTCTCTAAGGGGGCCGCCATGTTTTTATTGTAGCCCAGAGTGGACATACTAAACATCTTTTGAGTTTGAATGACAACTGAAGTCTACCATAGGTTTGCCTGCATGCTCAGAAGGGTGAGGGTGAGGTGATGGATACCACATGCAACGTCACCTCTAGAGGTCACCAAATCTCACACACTGCACCTTTAAATGGTCTGTATTTATATGGATCGTGTTCAGGTCTCGATGACTCCTCCCAGCTCTTACTGTGCATCCGTGAGTACATGAGGAGATGCGAGGTTCCGTATCTTGCCCATGCATACTTCAGCAATTGGAGTGGGAAAGCTGGGAATTGAACCTCTGACCTTCTAAAATGGGCTCTCTTGACCCCTCGGCAACATCCAAGCCTTCAAAGGCTGTAGAATGGAATGTGTGGCATTGGTTTGAGTATTTATAAAAGTCCGAATCATGCCACACTGGAGTGTTTGCAGCTCACCCAATGTTTGAGAGATAATCCCCGGTTGCTACCGGGACTTACCCTTTAAGTGTCGCTGTCACTGCTGAACCTGCTGGATCTCACACACACTATTCTCGAGCCGCTGAAACATTATGGTCTGTTCACCCTCCTGTTCTCCAACAACCAGACGGGGACTTGTTACGTGGCCACGCTCCGACATTTAGAGCTTTTGGTCCGAATTTTCACATCTCGGCTCCACAGGGAGATTTTGACCTTTTAGTCAAAGCTGCTTCGTATTTCAAGGGTAAACGATAGGGCGCGTGTGCACACACACACACACACTCGCACACACACTCGCGCACACTCACACACACACATACACACACAGAAACAACCAGAGGCAGACAAAAATTGAAAGAAAAGACGATGCAGACATGCTCATGCATTAGAATCACACACACACACACACACACACACACACACACACACACACACACACACACACACACACACACACACACACACACACACACATTTTTGGGACCACACAGATTCAACCATGCACGCTGATTCATCAAGACACACACTCATCCATCACCCTGCTCATGAAATCCCGCCCCCCACCCAAAAAACACCATGTACCTCATCATCAGGCCGCCTCTCTGCCTCCCTCTCTCCCGCCCTCTCTCTCTCTCTGTGTCTCTGTCTCTGTCTCTCTGTCTCTCTCTCTCTCTCTTTATCACACACACACCATCTTTCAAGATCTACTGCTAACGAACGTCGGCAGCCATTATGAAATTCCCCCGCTCTTTTTCTCTCTCCTTAACGAGCTTCAATCAGCTAACGGCCCACTTTGAAGTGGCGACAGACTCCAATAATTAGAGAACACTGAGGAAATGATGGTCGGGGGGGCAGGGGGGGGGGGGGAGGGGGGGGGGTTACAGAAAGTGAGCTAGAGAAAGTGAAGAAAGAAAGAAAGAGAGGAGGTGAGAGAAGAATCAAGGATTCTTCTAATTGTTTTCCATTCTGTATTTTTGTTTTACCATCCTTGCCTCCGGGGAAAGAGCGAGAGGAGAGAAGTGAAAATGAAGCAAAGGGGATAAAAAAAAAAAGAAGTATTCAGTATGAGTCAAAGTGAAAGAGGGAGAAAGAGAGAGTGTTTAAGAGCCGGAGAGGTGGAGAGAGGTGGCGAGAGGAGGGATGCTGCCAAAACATTTTTCTGTTAAACTCACAGGGAGGAAAAGAAAAGAGCCTTGAGCGGGAAGAGAAATAAATACAACAATGTTCGGCATGCACACGCACACACACACGCACGCAGACACACACACACACACACACACACACACACACACACACACACGCATGCATGCATGTTGCAGAGAAGCGCACTCCGTGAGGAGGGCAAGGGGTTTTGAAAAACAGAAAAACAGCACAAACGTGTTTGGATGCACAAACACAGAAAAAAAAAAAAGGCTTAGCATGTTAATGTGGGTGGATGGAGCTCAGGTGAGATGCAGCAGGAGGATGGTGGGTTGGGGGGGCAAGTCATCGCCATGTCCTGATATAAACTAGTGTGTGTGTGTGTGTGGGGGGGGGGGGGGGGGGGGGGGGGGGGGGGGGGGGGGGTGAGACAGTAGCGAAATCTGGAAAAACTCATCTCCACCCCACACGTCACACTTGCCCTTATCAGCCGTGACGAATGGGGAAAGGACGTTTTTCCGTTTGCGTTCTGCGGCGCTCGCTGTCAGTCGCCGCGCTTCACTGAGCCGCTCAGATCTGTCCCTCGGCGTGTCAGCGGGGAAACCCACCGCAGGGTCTTCTGCTCTCTTTAGAGGAGGTCAGAGGTCATGCTCAAACAGACAGTATTGTATTGTATTGTAGTGTATTGTATTGCATTGTACTGCATTGCATCGTATTGTATTGCATTGTATTGTATATTGTGTTGAAGGTACAAAGACTTTATTCTGAATCCGGCGAAGCAGAGACTGGGAATGGGCCCAGAAGCCCGCGAGGCAAAGAGTGAGCTTCACTTCAAAATCCAGAAAAAGTCGCACATGAAAAGGCTGCACAAGAAATAACATGCGAAAAGAAGTTGGTCAAAGTGACATGGGAATGTCCAGCACCTAAAGGCATACATGGCCAACTCCATGCTATGTATTATTCAAGGCCTTTTTACAATATTTAAATGGAATCACACTTAATTCAAATTCATCAGCGCATGGACACAAACCACACTAACGAGGTTCCTCTGCCTCTTCTTTCTTAACATGATTTCATTCAGGTGAATCATTGAGTTTATGCGTGTTTGTTTGAACTGGTGATTGGGTGTTGCCTCTGTTGCCACATGAAAAGCTGAATTCTGCTACACATCACCGTGTGTGTGTGTGTGTGTGTGTGCGCGTGTGTGTGCGTGTGTGTGTGTGTGTGTGTGTGTAGTTAGCACATGAATCTGTCACTGCTTAATTTTACAGGATACTGCAAAACTTTTCAAATTCATGTAAAAGCTTAAAATTGTACAAAATTGAGTTTCTCAAACTTTGACAAATTCACCAAGATTAACAATAAAAAAAAAAAGAAAATCACTGAACATTCATACAAATAATCTATAAGACCCAAAATGGACCGGGTGCCATAAACATATGTCCCGACTTCTACCCTGGGCTTCGACTCAGAGGTGGAATTATATTTGCCACAATAACCTCACAGGATCGCACAGATCTCAGAGCTTTACCAAAAATCACATGTGAAATGTTCTCAGCTGAAGTGAAGCCCAATTCACCTCTCGACGTGGTAGTGCTTTGCGCTAAGCTATAGCTAACGTGTTTTTTAATTGTTTGCCAAATGATTCAATTCATCAAATTAGAAAAAAAAAATTTCTACTATTTGAAGGGGACTAATTGCGGCCGATTATTGCGGAGTCAGACAAACCGAAGTCACATGCACATGCGACGGCCCACAGACGGCTCGACTGAACTGCGTGTCAATGCAGTTACTGACTGGGGGCGAGGAACTGAGACGACAGGGGGAGTAACCGATGAAACGGAATCAAACAGCAAGTGGAAAATAAATGTTCATTGCCGGTGTTGAGTTTACAAAGGTCTACGTGACCCGTGAGAAGCTGAGAGCTCAATCAGCTGATTACCCACCTGTTAACTGAACACTGTTACCGTGGTGATCGCTGTTTGGGTGAGAGAGTCTGAGCAGGTCTGAGGCCTCGGGAACACAAAGTGCTGCTGCACTGCACCAGTCGAGAGGGATGTGAGCACAGAGAGCAGTGACACTGTAATGTTCCGTCCCGGGTCTCGGTGCTCTAAACCTTTTGTTGTCTGATAAACACATCAATCCAGAGGCCGGAGGAAGTAACAACCATTAACTATCAGACTGCACTTCAAATGCCTGCCCTGTGTCAGGTGGTCACTGGCTCCAGCGGTGATGTAACTATGACACCCAGGTGAATGTGCTGATTTGTCAAAAAAAAAGGTGAGATTATGACAATTGATTATACAAAATATAATGGGATTAAGTTTACCCACTCCTCAGTATTAAAGGTATCAATCTTAGTAGATGCTGTGCCGATTGTGGACTAATGGTAAACATGGCCACTTCGGCAACTGCAGTAAATAAACAATGCTTAGTTACAATTTGGAAAATAATTCTACCCGATACCCAAATGCTGATATAAGAGAACATTAAGAGAACATTAATCTTCCTCTTATTGGCTGGAAGTGTATTTGGTCAATATAAGAATAATAATACATTTATTTTTGGCGCCTTTCTAGACCTCCAAGGTCACTACATGCTTATGAAAATACAGGAAAACAAAATACAGGAAAATTGAAATACAAGTACGAAATAGTAAAAGTGGACATTGCAGACTGTGGTCAAATCAACAAGTGGATCACTTTGTTATTGTTTTATTTCTGTCATGAAAACAAATATTCACATTGTGGAATACACTTAATTTGTTTTAGAGAGTACAGATTCATATCATCACTCGGACAAACAGGATCATTTATATTATTTACATAATGCCATCTTCGTCTCAGCTGCCAAACTCCTTTTTTTTCTTATTTAGCGAACAGACATGAGAGAGACTTAAGTCTTCTCTTCTTGCAGCAAGACTGTGAATTTGTAATTTGGTCCTAAAATATACAATTATTTATTTTTCGTTTGTGTATTTGATGCGTATCCATCCGCCCACACAGATCGCATCTCTGATCTGATTGAATGATATGAAAGAAACACTCTAAACCTTAAATCTGCATCATCCAATTGGACCTTGATCAATATCATTTTAATCACATTTAGATCGATTTTTGCCTATCTTTATTGTTATCATTATTATAATAATTATTTTTATCTGATGAAGTAAACAAGCTTTCAGCCATGGTATGAGTGTCATTCTGGGATGTGGAGCTTCAGGTTGTTTGTACCTGCAGACACGGATGTCGCTGCATTTACATATATTATAACGGCCTGGAATGCAGGGTGGTGTTTACGTTGTGCTCTGTGTGTAAACAAGCCTGGTGGTTTATCACGCTTGTTCATCCTTTAACATCCCGTAGTTTGGCAAAGCTGCTGCTCGACGGTGAGCTGAGCCTGAGCTAATTAGAAGAACTGGCAACTCATCGGGCTTTGTTTGTCCTGCTGCAGCTTTTCCTGCAGAACAAATACCAGGCTGATGTTGGGGGTGTGTGTGTGTGTGTGTGTGTGTGTGTGTGTGTGTGTCTGTCTGTCTGTCTGTCTGTCTGTGTGTGTGTGTGTGTGTGTGTGTGTGTGTGTGTGTTTAATTTATTTTTCGACTGAGTTGAGTTTTTTTTTAAACAATATCAGCAAAACTGGCCAAGGTCAGCAGAAAGAGGAAAAGCAAACGTTAAAGCTTGCGTGACCGTTGTTGCCGCAGCACAGGAGGTGTGCCCACTCGGACTCAGATTTCTTTGCGGATGGCGTGCGCACGTAATGACGTAACACTCAAACCTCCTGTTAGTCTCAAAACATTTGGTCATGTCTTGTTGAATATAACTGTGCTATCCCTGTGTGTGTCCGTACGTCCGCTTGATCTCTCTCCCTCACTATCCCAGCTCGTGTCACCTGTTGTCCACGTCTCACCTGATCCCGGTTCCCTCCGACTGTCCCGTCTATTTAACCCCCTCATGTCCTCCAGTCTTTGGCGCGACGTCGCAGTTCCATGTCCTGTGTTAGGACTCCAGTCTTTGTCCTGTCGGTGATTGAATCCTGTCTCTTGAACGTATCTCCTGGTTAGCGGTCTTTTGCGTGTCTTAAGGATTACGCCTTTGCCTGTTCCCCACCTGACCTCACGGTAAAAACAAAGACTCTTTTGTGAACATTTATCTGCGTCTGCGCTTGGGTTCTCTGCTTGTCCTGACGTCTTTGCTTCGGTCCTTGCTTCGGTCCTTGCTCCGGGTCTTGCCCCGGTTCTTGCTCCGGTCATCACTCGGTCACTAGTCTGCAGTTACTCATTGTGCGGTTTTGTTGGCAGGGGTGGATTCCTGCCATGCTCTCTCTCTCTCTCTCTCTCTCTCTCTCTCTCTCTCTCTCTCTCTCTCTCTCTCTCTCTCTCGGTGTGTGTGACGCGCTCGACCGGCACTGCCTTCGCAATCGATTGTGATCGACCTTATGGACACCACTGTTCTAGGTCATGTATGTTAAACACAGGGCCCTCATAGTTTGACAAATGCGTTGCATAATAAATACATATACAATTCATAAAGGTCACTTTAGAAACATTTTACAGCATCTGGACACAAAATATGATCTCCCCTCAAGGCATAAAGAACAATAATGACATTTTTTGTAAAGAAAAGTACTGTAACACACATTGGTACCGGTACTGGTACCAAAATGTTGGCACCGGGACAACACTTGTACTGTGTGGCCACACATCCCCTGTTATCGTCTGTAGATACTTTTGGCAGATGCTTATCTCTTGTTGCTTTTGGGGCTGCCCAGCTGCTGCAGTTATCGCAAGATAAGTTGCATAGTAGAGCTGTAACTTTTTATGCCAAGGGACTTTATTGCAGATATGAATTCATACATTTAGTTGTATGAACAGATAGAGTTAATTGTTATATATTAACATTGTTAAAATAGTCAAATTTTGGGCAAAACCCTGGACAGATACGATCTCCCTCTTTCTGTATTGAATCTGTGGCAATCACTGCGTCAATCTCTACTTAGTCTGCACATCATGTCACGACTCTTTACAAATTAAAAAAAAGGTCACGGTAAACAAACGATGTGCTTTGTCCTCAATCCAAAAGGACCATCTAACATTGCAAACTGTGTTTTACACCTTTTAAACCACCAAAACAACATCCATAATTAAATAAAAGTTATCCGCCTGGCAGTGAACTCGGAAAGAGAAAATCATCTGTGTGGGTGACTTGGTATATCGTCAGAAAAGTGGCTCTCCCCTTGACTTTGCTCTGCCAATGTGGCTCCTGTGAAAAAACGAGTGCGGAAATGGGAGTCTGCTGTTTACATGAGCACTTGAATAATCAGATAACTCAAATAATCAGATAATGAGCAGAGTTTTGAGTGTCATGTAAACGGGCCCACTCTTTGTCTGCAGGTGGGAAAAATGTGGAATGTGGAAGAAAATGGAGCAAAAGAGGACTTGTGAAAGTTCCCCGACACCTGAGAGACAAATCTCTGGGCTCAGCTGGAGACCCGGCCTCATTAAAACATATTGCCTCTTTCATCAGGCGAGTGCGACAGGCTGGGATTATTTTGGAAGCTGCTCTTTTCAATTTCAAAAGTGCTATATATTGCTTTGTAACATCAATAAATCATTAACACACTCCATTCGGAGATATTGGTCCAAGGTTTTGGCACAATTTAGTTAGCGGGAGGACTGGAAGAGTGGCTGGAGCTGGAGCCTTTTTAACAGCCTCCCACCAGGGGGCAGTCTGGCAGGAAATCATTTGGTTTGGTTTGTAGAGGAAAGAATGGGAGCTTTTATTTCATCCTGAGCAAAGGAAGGAAGAAATGTTTTAATTGTAATAATTGGATTTAAAGACTTCACATGAGGGTTTATGTTTGGTCATGAAGGCCCAGTGTGTAATTTTTCGCTTATTCAGGCGGAGGTGGAATTCAAAATGAGATTGACACGTTGAAGTGACAGAATAACACATATGTACGCCCAGAGGCAAATCTGTCGTAAGATGACAGACACTTAGATCTGAGTGCAACCGTTAGAGCCAAGGGGCACGATAGGAAGTGAAAAAACGTGCAGTTCACAGGCTGGCCACTTGAGGCCAGCCTGTGATATAACACAGACTTATAAAAATAAGTGAGTTAGAAACCCCCCCCCCAACAGTTGTCATGGTAACACATAACTTATTGAGACCGAAGTTTGTACCAACATGTTTCATTCATCTCTGAAGTTGCACGTTTTTTTCCACTTCCTGTTGTGCTTCAAACCCGTCTGCACTGGAGGTTTCCCCTCGGTTCCTCTCTGACACCCTGCGTTTCACAGAGCTAGAGGGGAAGTTAAAAGGCCACACAACCAAATATATGGTATATATCATCTGTTGTTTTCCATACATCCCTCTACCTCGTCAAAACTTGAGACAAGTGAAGTGAATCAATGCAGTTTGGCGTCTCAGGTCCTGAGGCAGGCGCCTGCCTTCTGCGCTTCCACCCTCATGGTTTCACAGAATAAAAGAGTAAACAGAGCTTCTTTTTTTTTTTTTCCTCCACTTTTTTTGTATACAGCCAGCAAACTGAGTGCTCACTGGCTGGAATCGTATTTGTTGTCTGGCAGCATCGCCTCATTGTAAATTCTATCAGGTTGCACAGGGAACTGGAGGCTTCGCAAGAGTTCAGTGGCAGATCTCTTCCAGATAGACGCCTCTGGCCCCGGCGCCTGCCACAGTTTTGAAAGTGGGTTCCGGTAATAGCGCTGCGCTGAGATTCAAAGCGGGCGAAGTCACTCGGTCCCCTGTGCACCCAACTCGCCGCAACTCCAGGGAGCCGTAACCATCAGGTGTCAAGTGTCTGTGTAGGTTTTATCAGGAGGTGGCCGCGAGGAGGAAAACAGGAAATGATTCTGATGGAAGCGTGATTCGCTTCTTTGAGAGAAACACTTGAGTGTGAGAGTGATGGACCGATGTTCTGTAATAACCTCAGAGAAGCAGGTTTTGATCAGGAGTCTGATTTTCTCTGAGCTTTACGTGGGTTTGAGAGGAAGAGACAGCAATGAGCCCGTCAACTTCACCGTGTGTGTGTGTGTGTGTGTGTGTGTGTGTGTGTGTCATAAATGGACGTAGCGTTCGTAACGTTATCCGTTGATTACAGCAAAGTGGTTTTCTGGCTAATTGTGGCCGTCCCTCGTCGCCATCCTGCCGAATCCTAACTCTTCCTACTTCCCGGTTTATTCAAAAACGGGCAGAGAGGAGGAACACACTCGAAGCTGTGGGTCGGCCCGTGGTGCCGTCACCTCACCCGTGGTCTCGACTCGGGTGTCGGTCAAGAGACCACGCCCTTAATTATGCGTAATTTCAACCATTGCTAAAATAAGAATAAGTGAGTTAAAAAAAAAAGAAATCACCTCACTCAGATGTCAGAGTCTGTGGGGATTTGCTCCCTTTTGGAGTCAGCCCCCAGTGGCCACCCTGTTAACTGCACGCTTTTTCACTTGCTATTGTGATTCATCCGTCTGCACTAGAGGTTGTTCTTCGGTGTGTGTGTGTGTGTGTGTGTGTGTGTGTGTAAGTAAATGGTTTAAGTTACCCACTCAGGACCAGTGAATGTCATCTGGGCCTAATCCACGTTTAAATGAGATCAGCTCTGGGGTCAAGAGGTCAAGTCTCAGGAACATGAATGGGAGTGAATGCGAAGTCTGAAAAAGGATAGGTGTGTGTGTGTGTGTGTGTGTGTGTGTGTGTGTGTATGCATC